>CBVK0100413381.1:0-19740 GCA_900067695.1 Picea abies | reverse complement strand
ATGGTTGTTCCATTTGTCCTCCTATAATCAATATAAAATATTATGTTTTCATACAAGTGTCATAGTCAAATAGTTAGTTGGGTCAAATCAGGTCTCTGCCCAACAGTCATAACAATTAATTACAATCATCAAATTCGAAATTTGGAATTGCCATAAATGGCAAAATTTTTCCAGATTCGAATTTACTAAAAACAGAATGAATTTTCAGCACATTTAAATTTTAAAAAATATTTTATTTTTTTGGGACGTCACAAGTCATGTGTTTTAACCCCACCAAAATCACCTTTTTTAGTTAAGATATTTTGTATGTTCGATGAAAACCCTGTCGGAAACCTAATTTTTCGAATGACCTCTGTTACAATATTTCTCTATTGCTCTGTCAATAACCAAGGAAGACTAGTATTTTGTTCACGACCATCACCATTAGAATTAATAATAACACTTTGCAAGGCATGATTAGCTTCTCAGATGTCACAACAAATCTTTCCAATTCTCTCTTTGTCAGTCCTTCCATCTAATATTCGCCATAACAATTATGTTATGCTCTTCCTGATATGGATTGTATCAAACAAATGAACTATTTGTAGGTGCTCATAGTATGGAAATCTACTGAATTGCATCGGGTAACTTTTCATTCTTCGTGGAAGCCCATTCGTGCCTTAACGACATTCATGAAACATCAACAAATTGAAATTAAAACTAATTAATGGGACAAAATGAAATTAATACTAATGAAATTAACCAAAGATTTATATAATAGGTCATACATGAATAATTTGTGTACCTTGACGATTTCTAATATATTCCAACTTTCATAGGCAAGGTGTCATTCTTCGTGGTTTTTTTCCGTTTTCTTCTTTACCATTGAACTTTTCTTTGTCTGTAGTTTGATAAAAATGGTTCTTAGGCAGAAAGTGCCTATACTCATCAAACACTTCCTTTGCTAAACTCCTTGAACGACGAGATTTTATCCTAGGACCACAAACTGGGCATGCAAATTTACCCTTTGTTTGAAGACCTACAAGATATATGAATAAATGTAGCGTCAAATTAGAGTTACAATTTAAAATAATGCATGATTTTTTCAAAAAAGATATATAATATTAAATCACCAAAATAAAGTAACAATATACAACAAAAATGTGTTAACCTGAGAGCATCATGAATTGTCCATGATAGTATTCCATGGAATTGAAATCATCTTTGCCCTATTGGTCTATAGATGTCATACATAGTGACTCCAACCCATAACTTTAACAACTCATTGATGAGAGGCTCAATATATACGCTCATATCTTTAACCTGGTACCTACCTGATTGGTTCAACCTACTGCATGATTAATTATAATTATCTAGATGTTGTGATATATAAAATAAATAATTACCATGCACGAAAAAAAGAAATGAAATGTTTTGTCATGATTTAAAGCAAATAAAAGATAATTAAATACCTAGAACAATCATTTCCAACATTGTGTGCTCTCTCTTGATCGACATCCAAGGAGGAAGGTTATTGTTTATAACAAAAACAAGCCACACTGAGTACATAGAACGAAGCTCTCCAAATGGATTGACACCATCAACTTCCAATGAAATTCTAACATTATGAGGTTCTTCTTTAAAAATTGGCCACTTTTCTTCAATGTAGTTCAATGCAGAACCATCTGCAGGAATTCGATAAACATCGTCTCAGATTCTATTCTTTGCATGGAAATACATAAACTGTGCTATACTTTGGCACCTGAACAACCACTAGAAACGTGGAATTATCGGAATATAATGAAGAAATTTTAGAGACACCTTCTTTGACACTTTATCGGTTCGATATCTACTTATTTGACATTGTGGGCATTCATTTTCTAATGCATATTGTCCATAATATATGATATGATCATTAGGACATGCATCAATAGCCTAATAGTCCATTCCAATTTCTTTCATAATCACGGATATTTCTTGATATGTGCGTGGCAAAATATTTGACGTCGGTAATAGAACATCACCTAACAATCTACAAAATTCTAAACAATAAGTCAATGTAAAAAATATTCATCATAAATATATCATCCAATATACTAATTTACAAATTAGAAAACAATATCAATATAGGAAAAAATTGAACCTTTTAAGTATTTGTGAACATGAAGGCATAAATAATTAACAAATTAAATACCTTAGTATCTGTGTGAGACATGTGTTTGATAAACCATTCAAAACCTTCAGGTTCACCAACAAAAATATAGCAGATAAAAGATTTGTTGTTGAGCCTTCATAAAGAGGTTGACGTGACTTCTCAAGTAGAGGATCAACATCATGACTATCATCCTGGTTGTCCTCATCCATTGGAGAAAATGTGTCTTGGATCAATCTATGTATCTCATCTTCTCGTTTTGAATCACTAATGTTATCTCCATCCATATCATCATTAATAACTTGATCAACAACTTCAATATTCTGATCTTGAAGTTCATCTCCATGTAAAGTAGTATTTATGCTAGTCCTTGGCAAATAACTCTCTGGAGGTCGACACTTTGGGGGCATCATCTATATATTTAAAAACAACATAGAAAAGTTAGTGTGTATAGAAAATATAAAAATGCCGATAAGAAATATTACTAAAATTCATGGAATATTGATTATTACAGAGAATACATTAAATATTGAATCCTCTTACCAAGGGACGATATTCATAACCCCCTTTGGCGTTCCCCTTCTCCCTATAATGTTTTTGGGCTATTGTTATTAAAAGTCTTCTATTTTGCAAGCCTATGCAATCATAGCAAGGGCAATAATATTTTCCATTGCCCCTCGCCTCTAATGCCGCTCTTAACTGAGCAAGCTTCCTGTCATTTTCATTCATTATGACAAATCCTGGTCCTGACAAGTAATTGTCTTACCTACACCATACCAAACATTAAGTTGTCAATTTTTTATATTTTGGCTACTCCTTTTGATTATGATATGTTTATTTACAATGACCTACATCTTTATAATAAGGTCAACATATTTATAATAAGGTGATCATATGTGTAGAGGATCAACAACACGACGACATAGATAACATCTTTATAATAAGGTCATATGTGTACACATATTTTCTTTATATAATAACGACATATATACCTAACATAAGTTTAGGGTTAGTGTTTATGTATCGTATTAGTCCTTGCTAAAGCAGGGAATATAGAAATCAATTACTATCATTTCACCGATCAGGGTTGAGTTTCGAGAGAAATTCCATATCTTTATCAATGAAAAGAGAGAGAGATTATAGCTACAATTGAAGGGAAAAGGGTATGTGGATTCCATAAACCTAGAATATTATGGAATCCACATACCCTTTTCAATAGAAAATACTAACTAGATCCAAAAACCAAAGACATGAAATATGGTACTACACATATTATAATATATTATCAAGGAAAAAACAAGCTAAATGCAATTTGGACATTTGAAAAAAAAATTACAAGTTAAATGAGTACATCAATAAAAAATAAAATACTAACCTTGCAAGTTCAAAATCTGAGCTATGTAGATCGAGAATTGGATTATTTCAACCACTGGGTGACAGAAAAAATAAACAGCTCAAACAAAAGCCAAGAACAGTGTCGCAACTATAACAATTGTGTCGCAAAGTCTCTTAAAGTCACGTATATATAGATAAAATAGTCAACTAGCCGTTAACACCGACCAATGATATAGGCAAAATTTTCGTCGCTATAGCGACGAAAACCCCGACTAGGTTAAATTAATATTTTTGTCGATATTGCGATGAACTTTTGTGGCAATATCCACGAAAATTCCGGCCTGTTTAAAAAAAATGATGAAACTAGTGGAAGCATGGAAAATTTTTGTGGAATAATCCGCCCATATGTAGTAGTGTCACGACTCGACCCTCATGTGGAAACAAACAGACCTGAAAAACTATAGCAACCACTGCATGCATGGGATATGTACAACTCCTTCCTAATAGGAGGTTGTAGTCGAGAGGTGCATCGACCACTTCAACTTCGACGCACACGGTCTTCCCTCCTAACTGCATGGGGAAAGAAGGAATGATTCCATGTGGTCTGAAAGAATGACCATCGAAATCCATGAGAAGCGTAGGTGAAGGAGACAGAACGGGTTGGCCAATAGCCTTCCAACACGCCAACGACATTACATATGTCAAGGCACCCTCATCAACCACCGTACGAAAAATATTCCAGGTAGACGATTTCATGGGGTGATCCACTACTATCTGAAATGTGACGTGGTATGGGAGACAAGTTTTCAAGTCGGTTGTATCAAGCATGATAGTTCCTGGATTACATGTCTCGGTGGATCCTAAGGCGGCTAACAGAGCCTTTCTCTGTGAAGGGTACCTCTGAAGGACCTCCAAAGCAGACATCGCGCAAGGGATTTGTGACAAATCCTCCACCACAGAGTAGTTCTGAGTGGCCCTCACATTTGGATTATGTGAAGCTTTCTTGAATGCTCCTTTCAGGATGCGTTTCATTGTTTCACGCATCGTTCTCTTGATCTGGAGAGGAAAAGATGAGTTTTCGACTTCTTTGCCCTTTTCGACAGTATTTGGCGTTCCGTAATCATGTTCCCTAATAGCTATGTGGGCTTCACCTTTCAACATATAGACGTTCGAAGTCGAGGGATTGCTAGACGATGAAGGGGATCCCTGATTGCCCCCATCCACGTTCACAGAGGCTTGATTTAAATTTTTCCCATGAGGAAATGGGTTTGTTAAAACTATAGGCTGTTGTTGTGCTAATAAATTTTGGGCCTCCATGAGTCAAGTGCACAGGTGAGTCAAGTGGTATTCCACGCAGAGGTTTCATGGATACTTCAACTTCTTTCTCTCTATGTTTTCCCTACCAGCATTATTGGTGGGTTTCTTATCCCCCTTACCCTTATTTCACTATTTTTTCTTCCCTTCGGCCTACTGGCTGGCCTTTAGGTTTGTCAATTGCACACTGTGTACATCTGACATCTGAGCAGGGGGAGCATCCAAACTAAGAGGTTGGATGGCCACTGTCTAATGTATTGAAAATTGTTGCAATTGGTTTGATAGTGGATCAGTGGGCTTTTCTTGTGCTGAACCAACAATGTCGTCGGCATGTGGTCCAGACTTATGTCTGGTCTTATCAAGAATAGACTATGGCGCATCTGGAAAAACTTTGTAAATCAAACCAGACTGAGAGTAAATAATCTATGGCTGTTGATCTCTCATTATAGCTTCTTCCTTTGAAAAGACCCCCTGACGTTGCTATGTCCTTGGATAGCTAGGGTACCAAAGACTTAAGGAACCATTCCAACAGGAATGCTGGTGGAACTGGTACTTTAATCAAACTCTTTCAGCGTCGCCATTCTCAGATCTGATCAGAGATATGGTCAGCCTTTGTCTGCTCAAAGTTGACCAACAATTCTATGCCGACATCATATCTCACAGGTAATTGAAAATGGTTTAAGAAAACCATTGCCAATTTGCCAAAAGTAGAGTATCTTGAGCGGTCGAGCTCGATGTACCATTTTGCGACACTCCTGATAAGAGTGCATTGAAACAGATGAAACTGAATGAAGTCATCCCTCAAAGAATTGGACGAACACCATAGATGAAAAGTGGTCACATGATCGCCTGGATAATCATTAGTATTTCCTTCGAACTTTGGAATGTTCGAGGGAAACTTGGTCGGCATAGCAGGCCAACGCGGGTCATGACAGATTGGGTCATTCAATAATCTTGACAAGTCTGGCAAATGAAAAGTTTCCATAAATGGTAGCTTATGTTGTTGACTATGTATAGGAGGATAGGAGCCTCGGATTTGGCTAGCACCAGGTTGTCAGGAAATGTTAGGCTGTTGGCCTAGGTTCTGGTAAAAACCATGTCCTGAACTGACATTCAGATGCTGCACTTGTTGAGATGTCATCGACTGACTCCCATAGTAGGATATTAAGGGCTGAGAAGGGATTGCTCCCGACATAGTGTTCCAAAGCTTATAGAAAGGGTTGCCCCATGCTGATCTGACGGGCATAGGTCCTGAGCCTTGCCTGGGGTTCCATTGACCATGAAAGGGGTTGCCCCCGGTCGACATCCCTTATGAGGGAACTGATCCCTGCCACAGATTCCAGGGTCCTTGAGAAGTGTGTGCCCCCTGTGTAGGAAAAGTACCCTGCGCAGGATTTTGTGATCCAAAACCAGGGTTTCCCCTGGACGAGATGGCAGCTAACAAGAATGTGTTGTTACCAAATGTGTCGAACAAAGAGAACAACAAAGAACCCATTGGTGTGGTACTAGAAGAAGGTCCCTTACTACCTTCTCTAGATAGGTTGTAGTTCATAGTCTGCCAGACGAGTTGCTGAGGAGCACCATCAAGCGAGGGAGATGACAGAGGTATATGACCCCCTCCATAAGGGAAATAATTATAAGGAGTTGAGGTGCCCCCCATGGACCCTTGCAGAGTAGCGTTCAAGATCCCTACCCCAAGACACAAAGTCTGTAAGGTGGAGTAGGAGAGGACTGAGTTCATGTCAAAGTTGGGCATCCTGTATGAAAACGAAGGGCCCGTCACACTCTGTGTAAACGGTGCAGTGATCACCACCATGGAAGGAATCAAACCACTGCCCGAGGTAGAGGCGGTCGATACCATAGTGGCCCGAACCTGTGAAGGTGATTTAGGAGGCGAAATGCCCCCGGTTGTGGTAGTCATAGAGGGAGTATGAGGACTCCCTGACGAAGTAGCAACCTTTTCTTCCATTGCTGCTTGTAGGATTCTCTGATGCTCATGATGTGTTACCCTTGGAGGGGCAATCTATATCAGAAGTGGCACCAAAAAGTTAGTGATTGGAGAGTTATGCGGACTGAGAGCTTCTGCTCCAAGGTCAGAAATAGTTGGTCCTTCTAGAAACGAATGTTCTCCTTTTGGAGATGGATCAGTTATAGCTTCCTGTGGCCCGATCGCCTCAAATGACCCTTTCTGGTCAAGTCTTCGCCTTCGCGGTGGCGGTAGTGGCTCCAAGTTAACCGACGGTAGCCCAAAATCCTTCGCGACTGACAGAGCTCTTGATATTCCACTGTGTGAGAGGATCAATGACACACTAAGGTTTTCTATCATTGAAGACTAAAACACACACTAGAAAATTTCCTATGAGATGTAGCAATAAAACCACTATTACTAGTTGGAAGAGCAGTTACAACAGCCAACACTAGAGCAACTTACTGGTGCAAGTGCAACTTGAACATGGAAGCACCTTCTAGGTATATGCTACAAAGTGTGGCCCGATGTCTACTCTAGGTACCACAGTATACCCCCAAAGTCACCTGTGTAAGTCCCTAAAATCAAAGGCGACTAGGTTTCCAGCTCGTGAACAACTACCAAGCGGGTATAGTCGACATTCGGGTGGAATGCAATGAGTTGGGTATCAAGCCCGAAACCTATCGAGGGTATCGAAAGCAAGTGTTCTGGAAGACGACTGAGGACCTCGAATGGATTCCAAACCCATGAAGCTTCGTGGCAAATGCGATCAACGTAATCCAAAGATAAGTCCTCTATATGCGTTCCTCCACTACGATTGGTTCGGCTTTGGAGGGGTTATCTCCGCTACCTTTCCACACACAACCTCGTGTTTAGTCCCTGTGTTAGAGGGGGATCCTGGATAGTTTCCACATTACTGGACTTTTTCACTCCCTAGTACAGACTCCTATGTTTGTTTTATAGCCTTGAAGAGTTTCCTCTCCAACCTAAATCAAGGCTCTAGCCTAATCTAGTTAATGGACCCTACAAACACAAAGTCTGATTAATTTTAATCAAGCATTAATTTTAAGTGGTTTATCTTAAGTCAAAGGAACGAAAAAAAAACTAATGGTGTTTGTTACGAGATGAAAGAGAAGAACAAATGCTGGAAATAGAATTACTTCTTCTTCAACAAACAAAGATTTGCAAATTGAACACTCTTTAACTAACTTTTCTAACTATTTTTTCTCTCTAAGATGTTTTAAAAGAAAAACTCAAAACTGAATTTCTCTCAATTGAGATCTACTTAAATTACTAAGTATTCAGTAAAGAACTTAAGAAAGCACTCTTCTTCCTGAAAAACAACTAACCTAACAACTTAACCAAACAAGAAACTGAAAACTTTTTTTTTTATGCTCCAAAATAAGAAACTTGAAAATGAATTATTTTCTTTTCTTCTAATGCAAGTAAAAAGGGAAAAGTGAAGACAAGATGAGACCAAAAACTAAGTTCTGGTCTACTGCAACTCTCAAAGAGTTACTAACAATACTAAACAAGTTAATCAGATAAACTCACAAAACTTGTCTCAAACCCTAATCAAGAAAACACAAGAAAACTTGATAAAGAAAAATCTAACTGCTATTAGACCTAGGCCAAAGACTGTATGAAATAGAGACCAAGGATAAATCAAGAAAACCACTGAGAAAAATGGCTTCATTTAGGGAAGAGGATGATTGTCTCTTCTTTAAAAAGATTTTCCTGATACAGGCACGCAACCAATACTTCAACAACCTGTGTATATACGTAATCTGTCCAAATATAGGGCACGTGTGTACGCGTGCAGACCCACTACAGGCCACGTACACCTCTGTGAATTCTCTAAAAAAGAAAAATTAACAGTCAAGCACATGCATGGAGTAATGGTATGGAATACCAACATCCCTTAAAGACACAGAAACTTACTGAAACTCAAAAAACAGTAAATAAACCAATTAAAAATACCCAAAAATAGAACTCCCCTAAAAACCCAAGAGGTTCCCCAGTACGGTCGCCAATTCGGCTATAGTGGGAAAACTCCCCTATGGACTACACTAGGGTTCTAAAGTTAAGGCAAATCTAACCTTATAAAGTCTCCTACTCTTAACCACTATCCCGAAAACACCCCACATTCATATATAAAGTACAAATTATAGGGATTCGATAGTCTTACCTTGAACTCCGCATCCGGTGTCGATCCCAATGCGTTTGATCGCTTCTCGAATGCAAATATCCTCCCAAGGATGACCTGCATTCACCAAAAGAAAAATAAGAAACTGAGAACAAGAACTCTATATATGGATTAATGGGTTAGATGTCATAACAAAATGTAAATCAATCATACAGATTAAACACATCATATGGCGGGACGACAAAAGTACTTCTTTATATTAATCTCATAATGTCACTTACAAAACGAGATCGACGACTGATCCTCGAACCCGGTCCTGGGTTCCTCTTCACCAATCTCCAACTTCTTCCACGTATCCTTCTTCTCTCACACTTCTCTCTAGAGAATAGGCATAGATTTATGGATGAGGAAAAAGTGCAAGAATGGGGAATTCTGGCTCAAACTCACAATGTGGCTGCAAATTCTTGGGGCAAGGGGGGATTAGGAAATGGGCAGAGTTCCATTTCTTTCATGCTTCTCTCTAGAATGGGACCCCAACACCTTCTTTTATATGCCAAAAAGATAGTTATTCAGTTGGGTGACGGGCTATGGGCGGTCAATTGGTTAGGAAACTACCCAAAATCCTGTATTCCCTTGCAACTTTTTATTTTTTTGCAACTTTTGTGGGTATACACGGTCTATAATGGTGCAGCTAGCATACGTACGTGGGCAGTAATGGTGAAAATAGCATACATACGTGGGCAGTAGTGGTGCAGGGCACGCACATCTTCAAAAATTTGGTTTTTAAGAAGAGTTATTCACTATTGGCTTGGAAAAAATAGTAAGTAAGATGCCCTGTTGCTAGGTATGCATGTTTGGTGCAAATTAGGGTCATAACAATATGTTTAGTTCAAACATAAAGTTGGTGATGGCGAACATTTTATATATTATAAAAATAAAGGATTGCATGAAAGAAAATCATGGTAAAGTTTATAATAAGCAAAATATGATACCAAATTGATTATGTTTAGAAAGTTTTTTCCTCCCCAATTACAAAATATGTTACCTCATCATTGGGGTAATCTTCTTTGTGGAACTTTTTTATTCCCAAGCAATGCATAGATACTTATATTATGATTATTCTTTATAAAACAAAGTTATCGACTTAACAAGAATTGTGACCTCAAAACGTGAACTTTGGTGCAAAAAACCCATATTTTTGTGTCAAAAACACCAAAATCAACCCCCATTTCAAAAAATGGTGCTTCCAGTAGCACCCCCTTTTTCAAGGTGGTTACAATTGTGAATTACTTGAAATCATTGTCTCACAACCAATACTATTGAAATTGCATTGCATAAAATTGACCCTCAAATCGAAAAGAGATGCTACTTGTAGCACCTTTCTTATTTTTGGAGTTAAAATTGTGGCTTAATTGAAACAGTAGCCCCGATCACTGGTATTGTCACGAACACAGAACTTCAAATTAGCTTGTAAATCGAAAAGTGGTATTTTATTTATTAATCAATGGGGAAAATCAAGAAGGTGGGTAACACTTTTGTGAGACTCGGGTCTCCAAAATTCTTAGCAGATTTTTTCGTCCGAACTCTTTTTTCTTTCGGTTGAAAGATAGGATTTATCGGCTGAAAGTTCACACGTCAAATCAAACGACACCCTCAATAGTCGTGTACAATATTTTTCAGATGGATTTTTTTCATGTAGTAAAAATATTTCGGTCGAAAGACTTTTCGGCCGAAAGATTCTTTCGACCAAAAGGTTTTTTCGGTTGAAAGACGTTTTCAGCCGAACGTTTTGTTATATATTTCCTACCTCTTGGAAAAGTAATAGTTTCAAAATTCGTTGACAGTTGACCAATTATGTTCAGGCCAAGTCTGCTATTAATTTTGGTTGTTGGTAGGTTGTTCTAGGTGGGGTGTGCCTTTTGGCTAGATTCAAGCTACTAAGTGTGCAGGTAAATCTGTGCAAATTTTACTGTGTTTTGTCTTGTTTTATGCTCGTTTTAACGTTTCTAGTGCGGTGATGGCTCACAATCGTCATTTTTGTTGTGCATAAACACTGTTGTAGGAGATTTGTTAGTGGTGCTCAAAAATTTGTTGGTGGCATTGGAAAATTCCTTGGTGCGTCGAGGGCTCAAATTAGATGCTTCATCGGTCCACATATCCAGGTAGGTTGTTCAAAAACAGTTTTATGTAATTCAATTTAAAAAAATCGCATGTTATGTAGTTTTGTTTAAAAAAATTGGATGGTGTTTGGACAAGGCCGAATTCGGTCCTGTCCATGTACATGGACAAGGCCGACACATATCTAGGTAGGTTGTTCAAAAATTGTTTTATGTAATTCAATGTAAAAAAATCGTGTGTTATGTAATTTTGTTTAAAAAAATTGGATGGTGTCTGGACGACCGAATTCGGGCCTTGAAAGTAGTTTTATATTAATTTTGTCTATATAAATTTTAATTTGTAGATTCCACATATATAATATGTATACACAAATGAGTTGTTTTTTTTTTTTTTCATTTTCTTGTGACATGTCATAATTTGCAAACCTTGTCTCTATAATTTTTGCAATAAACTTGATTACATCTACCATTTCAAAAACAAATTATATGGCACAATACTACAAATTGAACTCTACGAGCTAAAAATAAATACAACTAAATTTTTGATAAGATTAGTCCCATAAATATTGTGCATAGACTCCACATTATAACTGTAGTGATTCATTGAATTTAATAATTTAAAATATATAAAAAGTATCACAACTCTTCTTGAAAACAATAGTGTTTCTTTTATAAAGGTTTCTCTTTACATCATTATTTTTTTAAACAAATCCCATCATTTAATGGTTAAAAAATTGCATGCACACTAACATATATCCTAGGCAAAACCTCCCAAGCACTTCTTCTGCTACCAAGCTAAAGCTAAGCTATGATTAGGGGAAGATCTTTGTATATACTCATTGCACTATTACCACACCAATGTCTTAGGGTTTCTTCAATGGAGTTCCCTCTCCACATATCCTTTAAATCTATGAATACTTCCACTTCTTCCTATACCTTCGAAGTGTAAGCACATGTCAAAATAAAACGATGAATATTTTCTTCATTTACTTTACAAATATTTCATCTGCAAGCATTGTGATTGGTTTTTTTGTGCATTACATCCCAAGTAAGTTCTTCTTCTTGAAAGATATAGACATAAATATTTGATATTTTAAAGGGAATTTGAACTTCCAGATAAATTTTCACCACCAAACAGGTTCTCCCATTCTATACTCATCACACAAAACCCCATATCTCTCCCTAGGAGTGTATACTCCTCATGCAAGGTTCTTTGACCATATCAAACATCATGTGTCCTTTATTGTTACATGAATTGACCTTAAACTAGAAATATAGGGTTTTCAAACCCTCTCATTTCCACATCTAATACCAATCATATAAATGAACTTCCATTCGTGCTTCTAGATAGTGGTGAATTTAAGATAAGGCATTTGTCTTAGAAAGAAAAATACTTTTTCATGAAGAACATTAATTAAATTCATAGGGAATCTGTAAACTTCTCCATGGTGAACCCAAGGGTATTATCATATCCCAAACGCTTGTACCCTTACAAACCTTTCATAAAATCCATCTCCTAATCAAAGAGAACGTTATAATTGTATCCATCTATATAATTGAAACATTACATGAATTGTTTGAAGGAATTCTAATCCAATTTTCCACTGAATCGGGCTCAACATATGTTTTTGCAGGAACATGACACCAAACAATATGACAAGATATTATCTTCCAAACACAATGTGCTCCCAAATATTTCCCAACTAAATTAATGTTTTTAAAACCCCACCTACCCAACTCTTTTGGGAAAATGGTTTTTTATCATTTTACCACAAGAATCACCCATTTTACCATATCCCTAGAGCACAAGAATCTTATATTTATTTTCCTTATCCTTTCTAAGACACTCTTGCAAATAAAAGTGAAAGACATTCAATACAAAATAATAACTTTTAACATTGATTTCATCAAAATATGCCTTCCCCACTAAACAACCATCTATTGCACCAAAATATTCTTTCTACTTTAGAAATTAACCAATCCCAATCTTTTATCGCATAATCATTTGGCTTTGAGAAAAATTCTAGATACTTCAATCTATCCTTCAATGCAATTCCCTGGAATGGAAACCTTTGAGAATAGAGCCTAACATCTTCATCACTCACCCATATAAAACAAATAGAGGATTTTCCTAAATTAACCTTCATCCTTGTAATAATGAAATGTACATCCATGTAGAATTTGCTTAAGTTTTAACACATCCCTTCTTGATCCATCATGTTATGTAAAATATGATCTACAAAAGAGAGATGGCACAAAAAAGTATTATCTCTATATTATTACCTTTGAAAAGCCTAGTCCTCTTGACCTCAATCAATGGTCTTCTCAAACTCTCAACAACAATTAGAAACAATATAAGGGATAAAGGGAACCCCTACCCTAACCCTCTTCCAAAGCTAGAAAATCTTGACATTGATATGTTGATAAGCATTGCAAATGAATTAAAGGTTACTCCACTCATAACCTAATTGAAAATATGAACACATAAACCTAAATGGAGCAATATCAACCTCAAATATAGCCAATTAGCCCAATAAGAATTGCAAATGAATTAAAGGTTACTCAACTCATAACCCAATTGAAAAAATGAACACATAAACCTAAATGGAGCAATATCAACATCAAATATAACCAATTAGCCCAATTATAGGCTTTAGATGGATCCAATTTGACCACCATTGTTGGAAGCCTCTTAGTTTTGGTGGAATGAAATCATTCCTCTGCTACACCAATTGCTTGATGTATTTGTCTTATTGACAAGAACCTAAATTATTCATTAGATATCTAACCAAATAACAATATCTTAACCCCCCTTGCTATAATCATGATTATTATTTTATAAATGAAATTATATAAAAAAATGTCTTTGTACTCTTCAAATGATGCTATATTAAATCCAAGTTTGGAATGAGGGAAATTGAAGATATGGACTCCTCAATAACCTTCATCAGATCATCCTCTATGACTTTATAAAACTCTATGAAAAATTCAACGGGAACCCATCCAAACCAAGGCTCTTTATCTTTTTGAAAAATATGCAATACCTCCTTAAGTTTATCTTTTGAGACTTCCTCCAAAATCTTCAACATTAGTTTCCTCTTCATTTAAAAAGCTAGAGAAAAAAGAAGTCATTTTGACCACTTCAACAATATTTTCTTTACTCTCTACCTTGTAAAATTTCCCAAAAATGTCCACACTTCCCTACACAATATCCACAAAACTAGAAAAAACATCACCATCACTCCTTGTAATCTTTCCATATTATGTTTGCATTATTTTGATGATTCCCAAACTAGTGAAAAAAAATGGTATTTTATTCCCCGCTTTGTTCAAGCAAAAGAACCTACATTTAAGCCTCAAGGTTTCCTCCCTCAGATCAACAAATATCTTCCTTATTCTTTTCTCTAAGTGCTTGAATTCATGTTTGAAATCATCATTAAGATAAATACTAATACGTATCAACAAATATCTCCATTCTTCATGTGGTTCTAATCACTTGACTTAATTTTTGAAATCTTCATTAGGATAAATACACATACTAATATATACATTATATTTTGAAAATAAAATAAACACTAATTCGAAAATCTCTATGTGCACCCTACTTAAACATAGTTTCCATTAAATGAAAACCCATCAATTCTGAAAACAAATTGGATTTCCTATGTTTCATTTTCTTACTTCATCTTCCAATTCCTTGAGCAACTGTCTCAAACTTTGTAAACTAGAAAATATTTGTGCTTTTATTTTTATGTGGTCAGTACCCTATGATGAGAGATAATCATGATTGTTCATTGACATCAAAAAGAGACACCAAAACTTACAATGGATATGATATGTAACAAAAAAAACATATTAGTGTGCTCAACAATTTTTTTAAAAGAGCACCAACATTGAGAGAGCCTCCCTATTCATATTTTGATGCTTTGTCTTATCTTATTATTGATCATTCTTTGTCCAATGGCCTCTTTTGAAAGTTTTCATCATCCCTCTCCCAAAGCTATGATGGTTGAGGGACACTAGTCCAATATTTCATGATTGATAAGCTTCCTAATATTTACTTGTGCCAATTGATTCATTACCTAACGCAATGCATCTCATAGCTCTAAGCTCTTTATCCTCAAAAATATCTACAAGTGTAGGTGTTGTGCATTGTAGATGATCAAATGTCAAAGTAGACATTAGTGTAATATGATGTCTAATTTTCTTACCCATTGTACCATATCCATATTCTTTCGTAAGTTACCATGTACACCGCTAACCCAATCATACCTCACTCCCTTTGCACAATCCCTTGCTATTAGCCACCACATCATAAGGATGGCATTGGTGTTCTCATTTATCAACAACATAAACATGATATCAGTGCAAATAAGCATATATATGAACACTACCTCTCTAGAATATGAATGATACTAATTCGAGAAATATAAGCACAAATAAGCATATATATTAAGAAATAACAAGATTAAACCCACAAAATACAACCCTAGAATTAATAATTTCAAAAGAGAGAAATGTTCATGGGATTTGATCTAGTGGAACCTCCATTGAGTAGATTTCAACTACGATTTTTTGAGAGTTAAAAATATGACTTGTTTAAAGGTTATGTGTGAGAATGTACAGGCAAAAGACACTGAGCTCCCTAAAACATAGAGATTTTGTATTAGATGATAAAAGAATGCTTAAATCCTAGTAGCAAAGAAAATAATTACCTAGGTGGGGTGATAGATAGGTGGAAATATTCCATATACTTTGTCTATTCGATATAGTGCATGTGTACTTTGTCTAGTTGATTAGTGAATATTAATGAAATTGTTACAATTTCTTTTAATTTGAAATTTCATTGGGAGAAATTATCTAAATAAACCATTAAAATTTGGAAACATTACATCCTCACAATTAAGATGGATTTGTGGAATATGTAAAGGAAATGATTCATTTTTTAAGGCTGCTCTTTGACAATTTTGAACTCTTCAAGAAATTTTATGTTATTTTGCCTAGTTTCAATTCTATTAGATGCATTTATCAAAGTTTTAGTAATTTGCAAGTTCATATATCCATGAAATCTTAGGATAGAAATTTAATAAGTATTTCTTGATATTCCATAAGGTACTAGTCTTTAGGTTGTAGTTGAAAATCTTTCATTCATTCTGCATCATCATCTAGGTTTAGCACCTTGGACATGTGTCTTTGTTATTAAATAGTCAAATACTATTGGTCATGGTTTTCCTACTTCTTATTATTGTCAAGGAGACATTAAGGTTTTCACTTCATTTGAATCTCATTTAGGCCACCCTGTGACATCCTCCTTGTTATGACAACAACTCTGAAAACAGGTGCAAAATTACTTTTTTTTTGTTTAAGGTGTGTGCGTGCGTGTAGAAGTAACAAACACACTTGACTCTATGTCGCCACTTGACAATCAACAAGATACAACCACGATGTTCAACACAAGAAGACCGAAGGCACACCACGAGTAACTACAACAATATACGACCATAGGCATAAGGCACACAACACAAACATTAAGACATACTGGGGGTGCACAGTAAGAACACAGAGGGAAGAATCCATGGTGTTAGGGTTACTATTTCTACATAGGAAAGCAGGGCGTTTAGTCTTATGTCTTCTCGAAAGAAGATTAGACATGCTCCTGGCCGACTGCTCAAGCAAAAACTAGTAACCCGACCTAGAACAAGACGCAAGCAAGACGAACACAACAAGACGATCCTGACATATCACAGTGACAACAAGCAATAGACGGCCCTAGACATAAGGCGTACAACTAGCAGCTGTAAGCAGAAAACGACACCAGGTGTTAAGTACAGTACAGTCACAGATGGAAAAATCCAACAGTAGAGATTACTATTTCTGCACAGAAAAACAGGGCTTTTAGTCTTATGTCTTCTCAAAAGAAGATTAGACAGGCTCCTGGTCGACTGCTCAGGCAGAAACTAGTAACCCGACCTAGAACCAGACACAAGCAAGACGACCAAGCACTGCAAAATCAAGGACAACCACGACCTCTATGGACGACGCAAGTCAGAAGGACTCCGACCTAGACCAACCACTGTTGAGACTCCATGACATTAAGTACAAACCAATTACTCCGTTGACATCCATTTAGATGATGAGTTACCAACCCAATCTTAATTAATGTACATGAATTAAATACAATCCCCGTTTACTAATCATAAAGATTGAGTGCCCTTAGAATTAAGGATCCTACATTCTTATGTTATCATGCATAAAGAAATACTCTAACATCACCATAACCCATCCAGGTCATTGCCTTCTATATCACAATCATTCAATTAGAATAATAATGACTTTACCTTTGATTGTTATTAAAAACAATGGAGCTACCAAATCTTGACCCTAAAAACCATGTATCTACCCTTATAATAGATTAAAACAATTAATGAATAACCATTAAATGAATAACCATTTATTATTTATGAATAACAATTTAATGAATAGAAAAACAATTAATGATTAACAATGAATGAATAATCAATTAATGAATAACCATTTATTATTAATGAATAACGATTTAATGAATAGAAAATCAAATAATGAATAACAATTAACGAATAACAATTAATGAATAACAAATTAATGAATAGCAATTTATTATTAGAGACAAAATTTAGCTAACTTGAACGTAATCCCACGTAATTGCCTTTAGGTTAGAATCGCATCATAACTCATGCTTACCTTCCATTATACTATAAAAAGGGAAATTCATAAAGAAATCATTTAATGCACTCATTTACCTTCCATAAGTGATTACTTCCCTTACAACATAGAAATCAATACTTTAATGCCATCTTTGACTTTCCATAAATGATTACTTGCTTTATAACATAAAAATCGTTATTTAGTGCAATCAACTACTTTCCATAAATGATTTCTTTCCTTTATAACATAAAAATCCTTATTTTAATGCAATTAACTACTTTCCATAAATTGATTACTTTCCCTTATAACAAAAACCTTTAATGCACGTCATTAAAACTCCAGAAAACCAATCGATCTGGCATTTTAACTTATCAATTATATTTGCATTTCAATTGAATTTTATATTGTCATTAGATAACAACGGGTCGCAATACAACAACCTTCCACAACTTTATTACCACAGCATTTTAATATTTCAATTATGAATGGCATTATCAGTTGTGTTAAATTTGTCATTAAATAGCAACAAGTCGCAATACAGCAACCTTCCATAAACCTCATGACTCTGCGCTTTACCTGCATTTTATTTATAAAATGATAAAGTCAAGAGGATTCACTAACTATGATGTTCGGTTACGATGTGGTTACATAATATAGGCGCCCGGATACCAAGGCCACCACTCCCATATGGAATCTGAATTACAAAGGGCAAGATAATACTTATAAAGGTGAGGATAAGTCAAAGGAAAACGATAGTATAAGAAGGGAAATACTACGCTGCAAAAGGGCGATACATGCTTAAAAATGAAGAGTCGATTATTGACTTCGCTGGTTAAATAGGAAACAGGAATTTAGTAAAATATCTGGAACTTAATAGATGTCAGGAATTGTTAATATATACGCTCTGAAAAAAGAAACCGCTACTGACCACGAGGCTGCCTAGATCATCCCATCAAAGATTCACTGGCAGAGTAGGGTAAGGATGGGAAGGTCGTGGGTATCAGACCACGCGTCAGGGAAGATCCATCCCCAAATAGACTTCACTGCGCAGGAGGGAACAACGAGCCGAATCCAAAGCCCACACGCCAGAGAAGATAAGGTGCCAGAAAACACGCAGGTGCAATATGCATAATTACGCAGAGAGGAAAAACACAAAAACGCGCAACAACGCTGAGATTAATGCCCTAAGATACTGTAAACACCAGATCCAACGAGATAAAAAAAATACACACAGAAATTAAAAATACAACTAGCTACAACGTGCAAACAGCGCTGAGGTCGAACAAAAATACCCAGGGCCAACGAGGTTAAAAGTACACCAAGATAAGAATTACAACGAAATACAATGCGCAACAACGCTGAGGTTAAAATAAAATACACAGAGCCATCGATCATGAAATCTCAAGCTTCCGCTGTGGCAAAGGATGTCGGGTTCGAGGTTAACAAGTGTTTATCTGAGATAGAACCATGAAGACAATCCTAAAATAAACTCAGGCATAGTAATGAGGCGTTGCTCCAAAACTTTAATGATCGTTGTAATAATTAACGCAGGTCGCATATCACCATAGTGAATATTGCTGAGGGTTAAACATTTATCGAAGGGATTCAATCTAAAATGTGAAGGGTTACAGGGGGTGTTGCCCATGCTGGTTTTGCCCAAGGTTCGGTGTCAACAAAACAATACTCAGGTAAGGAAAAAGGGTTAAAATTCAGCGAACCAGGGACAAAACGATTGGTCATTTAGTCATAATCGCAGACATAATATAAAAGATGGGTTAAATTTAGGAAGCCAGTGAACAAATACCATTTGCCATTAAATCATCTTACAGTTCCAAACATAATTTCTAATGCATTATACTCAATAAATAAACGAGCGTACCTTTTTCCTTGTGTCTGCCTCGTATGTTGTCCGTGTCTCGATTGATGCACCGTGCTCCTTGCCGCTCCTGCTTTTCGATCGTAGAACCCTCACCGGTACCTCCCAGCCAATCGCTAGGGGTACTCTGCTTCCCCCTTAGCCCCCCGAGCCGCAAAGGGGCCACACAAG
>CBVK0100413380.1:0-19741 GCA_900067695.1 Picea abies | reverse complement strand
TCTTCCGATCTCACCATCATGTCCTTGCCATGGTCTAGTAAAATCCTCAGGTTCTAGTATGAACCCAGAAATCATGATGCCAACTGCTAGACGCTGGAAGACAAGTTGAAATCATTGCCAGAATACATACAACTTTCCATAAGATTCAAATAATCCAGCTAAAAGCTCAAATGCAGACCATAACCCCCGGAAAAAATTAATTTTAGTTAAGAAGTCTAACACTGACAATTGATCTTTTTTGAAAGAGGTACTTGAATGAAAGTATAAAACCGAAAAGAATATCTTACTCCCTGTTGATGATTTTCTCCAATAGGTTGAAATTCAAATTCATCAACACCACCTGTTCTCCTTGCCATCTTTGTCCCAGAAAGGCCAGCTCCAGCAGCTGAAGATAAAATTGTTTAGATTACAGAGTACCAGTATATTAAATTAGACAATTTTGGCCACAAAAAATGTACAACAGCCATAACAGTTACCAATGTTTAAGTGGCTGTCGGTTTAAACTCTAGAGAAAGAAAACATGATTGACCTAGCAGTTAAGAACCATAATAGTTCTCACAAGTTGCAGCTCAGAGACAATCTGGCAGGTTTAGCCATTTTTGGACTTCAAAATTTGACTTGATATGTCGGCAGTTTGGAGCAGACAAATGTATTCGAATAATTGATATTTTCATCCATGTCATGTTGGGTTTGATGTTCGACATAATAACCCATTTTCTTAAGCATGCCTTCTTTGGGTAAAAGATGCTAATGTTTACACACACAAAAGTGTACACAGGGATACACATAAGAACAAGAGAGAATGGATTAATTCATTATAAAGTGATATGATGTCTCTTTATATAGTAGGAGATAAAGTAGGTATGTTGCTCCGGAATACCTAATCTTTTAATGACTACATCAATTAACCCAAGATTACATCACTTTATTATAAAACACTAACTAAGACTTCTTTATACATCTAATGTATGTCTAAGTCCTAAATATGACCATTATATCTAACACTCTCCCATAATGGTCATATTACATAAGATTTGTTTGCTCAAATACAAAAAAAAAACTTTGCCCACGGGAGTGTAGTCTAGTGGCAAGCAACGAGGTGATCAGGTCTGTATTAATAGAGAGACCTGGGTTCAAAACACCCGAGTGAGTGGAACGAGGCCAGATGCAAGTCCTGGGTGACTTTGACAGAATGGTCAGCATTCCATCATTGACATAGAACTTGGCTTGTTCACCAGACTCACCTCCTCCACATCTTGGCAATTCAACATATCAAAATTTTGTGTTTGCTTCTCTGAGGGAGCACCATCTCGTTTTACTTCATCTAATTCACCCTCCCTAAGGGTCTTCTCGTCTTCACGAAACTCAACAAATAAAGCATAATGAATATATTGCGTACCATCTTGTTTCTTCAAATCCTCGCTAGTAACCATCAACTTCTCTTCACCGTCCACTCATTGGAACAAACCATGTTCTTTGACACCCATAGAAATTGTCTTTCCTCATTTTGCAAACAATAAAACATCTATTATTACTGAAGAAAACATACAAACGTGGGCTATACTTCATAATCCAACTAATGGAAAGTGGATTTTTCTGCAAATTCATAGACATCCCTAAACAGCAACTTCTTACCTCATCTGAAGTTGCACACTTCCCTTGCTTTCAACTCTGCATTCTTCTTTGATTTGTCCTCTGTTGCCCCTCAAAATGCACATGCATTTTGTAGGCATTTCTTATGAAGACACAGCAAGAGCAGCACCAATAGAAATTCTGGAATTGAATGCATCGCAGAAAGCACCTCATACAACCAATATAGTCCTTTTGCTGTCAGAGATAAGACTTGCTGGAATGGTCAGTGCCAATATCAAGTCCAGTTATGCTGGAGAAATTGCTGGTATGAGAAGGCTTTGTGTCATCAGTTGGTTTTAATCTCAGACAAACAAGCCAATGGAAAATTAGAGCCCTGTTCTGATGCTTATTTTCAGCTCTTCTGAAAGGTTCTTAGTCTGCTGGATTATTTCTAGGTTAGCAGCAATTTATTTAAGGAAGACAGTAGGGATACATCATGCTCTCCCTTGGAGACAATTTTGGGTACTAATATGGAATACTACATCTTGAACCACAGCCCTCAAACAATTATATTACACAAAAAGAGCAAAGTGCTGTCACTGTTACAGCAGTTCTGAAGGTTGTTAGCCTTGACAACTTGTCTTGGCATCACGAACAGCAGTAAGGTCTATTACATGTATTCCAGAATCTTTCTATTAAATCCCAAAGTAAGAATGTTCAGAGCTTAATGAAAGAAAGCTTGCATATCAGAATCTGTTCATATACAGGACCAGCATTCACATGGAAAGGGCTTCCAGCGGTATAACCCAGCAATGAAGATGGAACCCTTAGATTATAAAGATAATAAAAAGGGGCCTTACTTTTCTCTAATGGACAAGCATTAATAATGATTGGAGAAGGCGATTAGAGAAGATATTGGTAAGGTTTTGTTTCAGCCTGGGCTACATTAGGATTGCAAATCTTGCTAGAGTCTGTCAACAGCTTATATCCAAAACAGGGCCAACAGGGACCTATGATTAAGGAGCTGTCTAAGGACAACAAAGGTCCAGCAGCTGAATCTAAAACTGCTCATTTAACGCCCAGATGATGAGGCCATTCCATGTGATGATGAGTAGTGATATAAACATTGATTCTTAACTCAACTAGAACAGAAAACTTTAAATGCTGCAAGACAGTGGCCTTTACCAATTGCATTAATCCAAGTTGAGGATAGGCCATGACATGGAAGGAAGCGATTCGATTCTGATTTAGGCATTGGATAATCTTCAGTTTGTGAACTTTACAAATATTAAGAGATCCAATATTCCTAGTGTTACCCCCACACATCTAGGGGTAACTAGAGGAGATTTTTCTCCCATGATCCACATCACAGACAACAGTTCCAATGATGACATTCCAGATTCTCCACAGACAGTTGCCCACAGATGCCTTCCACTTTATGCTCAACTCACTCACATCAAACGATATGGTGCATGAAACACATGAGGTACCTTGTTTTGATACTTCATATCGAGTGCTAATGCTCAATGCGTTTTGACATGAAAATAGTGATCATGGGTTGAATTCGATGATGGATCATGATGCTTTGAAATTATACCTTTTGCCTTGTTTCACCTTGGTGGTCATCATCTCTTAGTCAAGTGTTGTCACTCTTAGGGCAAAGTTGTACTACTAGGGGGCCTTGATAGGGGTAACGTGTCTGTTATTGCAGGATTTGTACTTGTGCAAAGCCCTTCACAAGATCCCCAAATCTTGCAACTATGGAAGAATCTACCACTGTCACCTAAGTAGAGACTTCCCTTGTTTTAGTGATGGAAAGCGTCCACCACAAGGGAGGCTTCCCTGGTGACCTCAAGGGATCAAATAGCAAGTTTAGTAGCCAAGCCTACCGCCCTCTATCTTGATCACTGAATGGTTGGTTTAGGTCAAGGAAAGAGAGGAGGTTTGAAGATGATTTGGTATGTAATGTCCCTTCCAGTGATCAGTCCAGAAGGATTTAATAGCCTATTTAATTCCCGTAGGCTATAGTCGGTGCAAGGGAATTAATTAATTTAATTATTTAATGTTGTCTGGCAAAAAAGTAACATTTAAAGGTGATATTGAATAATTAAATTAATTAATTCCCTTGCACCGACTATAGCCTACGGAAATTAATAATAGCCTATTTAATTCCTGTAGGCAATAGTCGGTGCAAGGGAATTAATTAATTTAATTATTTAATGTTGTCTGGCGAAAAAGTAACATTTAAAGGTGATATTGAATAATTAAATTAAAAGGCGATCTAAAGTGACTATGGGGAATATTAAAGAAAGACTTTATAAAGTTACTTTATAATAAATTATTGGAGCAGAAGAGGTAAAAAGGGTATAAAAGTGCAATTGGAGCTCATTCTAATCATTCATGATTAGTTTTCTCAAAAATATTGATTTGGAGAGCTCTTGAAGCTTTTTGGCTCTGGGACTTGTTATCCCCGCTTTTTAGGGATAACTAGGAGATCATGTCTCAAGGCCCACAGGTCCTAGACATGGAGTACCGAGAGAAGGATTGACCTGAGCATGGCCCTAGAGGGCCTACCTTTTCTTCTTCCATCGTCCTTATCTTGTCGGCAACAGTAGCATCCATCACCATCGGCTTGATCCTGTATCAGAAGAGGTTCTTGCTCCATGAGGTAATTGGTCCAAGTATCATGGTATGTGTCACTTTTGATCATTGAAACCTTTAAATATATGCATCTAATTCCTTTTATCTCTAACAACTGCTTGGATCTTACATTAGTCCACTTGACCATGCTTGGGGGAATTGACAGGGTGCCCTAGCAAGCCTGTGCCCATAGGTCTTGGTTTGCCACTGGGAGAATTTCTTAAAAGTCATCGTCCGCTCCTATCATAGCACCACTATTTCATCTTATCTCCCGCTCATTTATCCCATTCCCCTTGTTCGGGAATTGGGTTGACCTATTTGTAGGATTGCACCTTATCTCGTGGGAAGAATGGGGCTAAAGGCCCAGAAGGTAAAAACAGCTGGTAAAAGACAAAAGCCTAGAAATAAAACCTCAAGATGCTTCGCCCAAGGATCCCCGAGAAGGCAGTAAAAAGCCTCTCAGCAAGAAACAAGAGGAACCCGGAAAATAACAAAATAAGACTTAGTCAGAGGATAGGGGGTCTCATCACGAGCCAGCCTATTATGTCCATGGGTACCTAACAGTATGACATTGCCACCATCTGGTTACCACGCCAGGGCAATGACCTTTGGTTGCATGGCCAAGGGAAAGGGGTCTCATCACGAGCCAGCCTTCTCATCTCTGTGAAAGTACTTGTGGGTAACGTTGTCAGCTCTGGTCACCATGCCAAGGCAGTGTCCCCTGGTTAGTTCTTGAACAAAAAAAGCAAATAAAAGAATAAAACAAGAATAAAAAGAATAAAGGCAAGAATGGGCTTGGAAAAAATGCATCCATGACAGGAACAACTCGCCTTCTACAAAGGCACCCACAGGTAACACTTATGCATCCTTGGCCCTCACTGCACCCACATGTTTGGACATCCCTTAACCACATCACCTCACTTACATGGCTTGGATGAGATCTTTATGGAAACTTTCCTTTTCTTGTGGACACTAGCCCAATAGGACGCCTTGTCCTTTTCTCCAATCTTGTATTGCAGGGTTTTTGTAATGTCTTTGAGCTATTGACTGATGTATTAAGGGTTTTATGCGTATGTTTAATAATATTGATGATGAGATGTGATTGACATTGCTATGATTCATGTGACTGATGAGCCCATGGAGGGCGTAGCTTTTGATGTGTTGTGCCATGCCCGACGGATAGGTACCATTTGGACTAGTACACATGGGGAGATGACCAGTTCGGACCTCCATGGGGCTGAAGAGCCCACCAGATGGATGCTGAGACCCCATCAGGGGGTAGAGACAGGACGGAGCTTGATCAGGAGTTTTGCACCTGAGAGGAAGAGGACGTTCCACCAGAGACACTTCGGCAGGACTAGACCTAGGGGGAATGACCCCTTTTCAATGGAATGCTAGCCTTGGAAGGTTTAGGACGTCCCCATCTTCACCATGACGTCATCTAGCTTCATGGGCGCTTTTGGAGGCAGATTGAGCAGCAGTGGCACGTGTGGCATGTTGGAGAGGCCCCTAGGGGGCTAACATTTTGCTCCTGGATGTCTCATTTTCCCTAGAAAGGGCTAGCGCCTCGCTTGAAGGGGCTTTTACTCTCTTTTCTGCTCAATTAGGGTTTTAATTTGACAACTTAATGTAAAAACGATATGATTTTGACATTATGGCCTTGTCGGCCTTTTTTATGACCTAAAAAGTAAATTAGGTCATTGATACACTATATATTGAGGGTTTTCACTCTCATTTTAAACATCAGAACTTACTCACTCATAGTGAGGTCTGATTTTTAGCGCCCTATTTGGGTTATTGGTTGATTTCTAGTGAGGCACACTTGTTGAAGGAAGACAATTTTTGGCATTTTATGGTGTTTCTCTTGAAGGAAGGTGTTACAACTAGGGTTTGCATGGTTATTTCTTGATGAATTGTAAGTATTTTGCTGGAAAACTTCTTGATTGAATGGTTGTAGTCTTATTTTCTTACATGTATTTATAATTTGCTGAATCAAAACACTAGGTGACAAGCACACAAGTAGGTCCTTGTCTCAAGTCCCCTAAAAGAGAAACTTTTTAGCCATTGAAGGAGGAAAAGAGCCTAGCCTTTGCTACACTCTTCTTCTTTTCTTCCCCTATTGCTAGCTGTACTTTCTAGAAGTCAAGAAGGAGGAGACGTCCTAGGCTTAGGTTATATACACCTAGGGTCGTTTTTCTTCTAGGGTTTGGTGATAGAGCCTTGCTGTAGCAACACTCTCCCTCACTACACCCTCTTGTCTTGATTTATCCTTTATGCTAGCCGTTTTTACCAAGTCAACCTAAGGAAGGAGGAGAGAGCACGAGGCCTTGCTTTAGCAACACCGGAGTGAGCCTCTCTCCCCTAGGGATTTGATTCTGGGGCCCTGCCATAGCAGCACTTCAGAACTCTTCCTTCTAGTCCTTAGCCATCCTCCTTCAACCCTTGCGTCCTATATTAAATTGACTCCATTAATCCTAAGGCACTGATCTTAGACCTCCAGCGTTGAAGTGAAATTGATCAAACAACTCTCAAACCCTTTTCTAAATTGAAACCCTAACTACACTAACCCTAAACTGCTAACCCTAAGTTGTTGATGTCACACTTGAATATTTCATCTTTATGCAACAACATCTTGTTTCAAGAGCAATTAAATGGTTATTTAGGAATTAATTGATGGTGTGCTGATTTGTTATATTGAATGCCATGTCATTTCAGTATCTAGTGAGGAAGTGATATTATTTGCATTGCTATATTGATAAACATTGACTTCGTTAATATTTATTACCATAATTGCTTATTTAAATATCAAATAGTCTTATGAAGTACTAACCCATTGAAATATAGCTTGCATATATTAGTTTGTTGTTGCTTTGTTCCAGGCAGGTGTTCTTCATTGGGGATTCACTTTATTATTAGCTGTTTAGCCGGGACTATCTGTTTTGGTGGTGACCTGTGAAGGGGGAACTTTACCTTTGTCCTTTTAACTTTGCCTCTTCAAAACCCCATGTCACCGGGGACATCTCCCCTAGGCCTCACCTCCCTAAAGAGAAAGAACCTTTCCATCGAGGTGACATTGGGTGGGATAGGTTCCTGTTACGCCAGTTTGGACCTCCATCTTATAGCCATTTGACCTAGCTACAAACTGTGCAATAACATTTTGGTGCCGTTGCCTGGGAACATTGAGTCAATTCTCCTCAAACGACAAATCTTTTCGGTAATCCTTGCCTCAAGAGCCTTGTCTTACAAGCTTACCTAGCGACTCCACTAGGGTGTTTTCCCTTATCTTTTGATAGTTTCATGAAAATTATCTGGCGACTCCATTGATGACAAAGCCAACAATGACTTCACAATGGGACCTCAGGAATTACAAGCTTTTAGACATGAGCAAAATCCCAGCATACCCACGACAAATGCCCCCGATAGAAGAAAGATGGCTCCCTAAATTCACTGGTAGCAATGGGGAAAGAGCTGACTTTCACATGAGTAATTTTTATTCTTATTTTGGACTCCATCCTGTTGATGATGATGCCGAAGATGTAGTGATGAAAATTTTTCCCACCACTCTTCACGGGAATGCTAAAAGATGGTATGATGATCTTCCCAATGCTAACATCACCTCCATGAACTAGCTAGAAGAAGTCTTTCTCAAAGAATGGGGCATAAGATTGGGAGACATCTCAGTACTACTAAAAAGATTCGAGCATATAAAACAAACTGAGAATGAAACCCTTTTTAACTTCCAGAGTAGGTTTGAGGGCACTCTATGTCAGATTCCTAGAAGCCATCGTCCTGAAGACAAGTATATTGTCCATCTCTATACCCATGCGATCCTGGCACACCTAGGCTTGCCCCTCAGTAAAAAGGGCCCAAGGACGCTTAATGAAGCTTATAGAATGGCTACAGGAATTGAACGAAACATCTCCTTATCCGGGATAAAAGACCTCTTCACCTCAGGTACTCTTAGTATGGAAAGTTTGTTTTCCCATGAAAACTTCGTTGATAATTTCCAGGAAGAAGGGGAACAAACCATCATTCAACAAGGGATTGCTGAAGACATGGCTGAGGAGATGGAACCCAAGCAAAATGATGAAATATCAATCTATGCCCCTCCCTCTAATGAAGCAATCCAAGAGCCTATTTCTCATGCACAACAAAAGGACGATGAGGTTAGTTGCTTTCCTTTTCAGGATTCCAATAACACCTTGTTCCATGATTCAAAAAATGAAGGAGAAATGGAAGCCTTGAACAAAATGAATATTCCTTGCTATATAATCAAAGACAAAGAAGCAGTCCATGAGGATGAAAAAATAATCCATGCTGAAAACACCGAAGTCCTCGAAGCTCCTGTACAAGAAGAAACAGTAAGTTGCCCTCCTCCCCAAGATTTTGATGCGTCCCTACTTTATGATGGGGGAGATAAGGAGGAAATAAATGTGTCCTTGAATTTTTCAAAACCCGCATGTTATGACACAGATAGTGACATAGTTGATAACATTGATGCGTTCATACATGTTGGGAGACGTAGGTGGGATATAGTTGGTTATGACATGGATCCCATCTATGACATTGAGAGTCATTTCCAAGTGTTGCCTTTAGAATTGTCATAGTAGATTACTCTTGATCAGTGGCAACAAGGAAATGAGATTTTTACCCGTATTCTTCAAACACCCAAGGATGACCTAGTACCTTGTTTTCATGATGATTTTCAGTCTTACCTTGAGGGTTTTGATGAGTACCCCTCTGAGCACTTGGATTCTCTCCATGAAGATGATTATCAACCACCGTCGTGCTTAGGTCTTGATAAAAGTAAGGACCTTCTTGGTTTAAAGGAGGATCCTTGTGACGACTTTCCCCAGCCACCTCCGATTACTTCACCTTGTTATGTTTCTATAGGTGTGGTTGGGAAGTATGTTTTTGATTTTGAGTTTCCTGTGTGGCAAACCCTAGAGTCCAAGGGTTGGTTGAATATTGCAAGCTTAAGTTTATCATATCAGTTTTTCAACTTTCCCTTGAGAATTTTCCAGTCAATCCCTTCCCAGGCTTCAAGGTGCGAGAACGTCCTAGGTGGCCAATGTGCAGACCTTTTGAGTTAGTGTTTTAAACCTTGGGCTTTTCATGACCCTTTTCGGAGGTGGATTGAATGCTTTTCTCAGAGATGGACTTGGCAAGATTTTATCCCTCCCACCCGCCTCCATGAGTTAGACTTTATGATTTCCGATGATATGATATATGCTCTAACCCATGTCATTTTTGTGCTTGATTTGTCACTGTTATGGTTTTTGATGAAGCACAAAGGCAGGTATTGTGGGACATTGTTGGATTGGCTTCACTGGTTGTTTGACTACACCCAACATCCAGTCAACAGGTAAGTACAGATAAGTAGTTTGCGTTACATTATTGATTGTTTTCTTTCAACTTATATTTATGTCTATGTATGCTGGGGTGGCATTACCACCCCATTTTTGTTACTGATGCCCCTATCGAGATTGAGCAGGTCTGCAGATTATGCCAGAGATGTTGAGGTTCTCATGCGCTCTACAGTGAGCACATGTCCCCGAGTTGGAGCCAGATGTTATCCTCGATTTTTAGGGATAACTAGGAGATCATGTCTCGAGGCCCACATGTCCTAGACATGGAGTACTGAGAGCAGGATTGACCTGAGCATGGCCCTGGAGGGCCCATCCTTTTTCTTCTTCCATCAACTTTGTCTTGTCAGCAGTAGCAACATCCATCACCATCGGCTTGGTCTTGTATCGGAAGAGGTTCTTGCTCCATGAGGTAATTGATCCAGGTATCATGGTATGTGTCACTTTTGATCATTGAAACCTTTAAATATATGCATTTGATTCCTTTTATCTCTAACAACTGCTTGGATCTTACATTAGCCCACTTGACCATGTTTGGGGAGATTGACAGGGTGCCCTAGCAAGCTTGTGCCCATAGGTCTTGGTTTGCCTCTCCCGCTCATTTATCCCAGTCCCCTTCTCCGGGCATTGGATTGACCTGTTTGTAGGGTTGCACCTTATCTCGTGGGAAGAAGGGGCTAAAGGCCTAGAAGGTAAAAGCAACTAGTAAAAGATAAAAGCCTAAAAATGAAACCTTGAGATGCTTCGCCTAGGGATCCCTAAGAAGGCAATAAAAAGCCTCTCAGCAAAAAAAGGGGAGGGACCCGAAAAACAAGAAACAAGATCTAGTCAGAGGATAGAGGGTCTCATCACGAGCCAGTCTATTAGGTTCATGGGTACCTAACAGTATGACATTGCCACCATCTGGTTACCACGCCAGGGCAGTGACCTTTGGTTGCATGGCCAAGGGAAAGGGGGTCTCATCACGAGCTAGCCTTCTCATCTCTATGAAAGTACTTGTGGGTAACACTGTCATCTCTGGTCACCATGCCAAGGCAGTGTCCTCTGGTTAGCCCTTGAATAAAAAGAAAAAGAAGAAGGAAAAGAAAATAAAGGAAAAGAATAAAGGCAAGAACGGGCTTGGAAAAATTGCTTCCATGACAGGTACAGCTCGCCTTCTACAAAGGCACCCACAGATAACATTATGCATCCCTGGCTCTCACTCTACCCACATGTCTGGACATCCCCTAGCCACATCACCTCACTTACATGGCTTGGATGAATCCTTCCTGGAGACTTCCCTTTTCTTGTGGATACTAGCCCAATAGGACGTCTTGTCTTTCTCTTCAATCTTGTATTGTAGGTTTCTGTAATGTCTTTGAGCTATTGATCGATGTATCAGGGTTTTTATGCATATATTTAATAATATTAATGATGAAATGTGATTGACATTGCTATGATCCCTGTGACTAATGAGCCCATGGAAGGCGTAGCTTTTGATGTGTAGGACCATGCCCGATGGACAGGTACCATTTGAACTGGTACACATGGGGAGATGATCAGTTCGGACCTCCATGGGGCTGAAGAGCCCATCAAATGGATGTTGAGACCCCATCAGGGGGCAGAGACAGGACAGTGTGTGATCAGGGTTTTGCACCAGAGAAGAAGAGGACGTTCCATCAGGGACACTTTGGCTGAGCTAGGCCTAGGGTGATTGATCCACTTGCAGTGGAGCGTCAGCTCTAGATGACCCAGGACATCACCAAGAAGCTTGTGACGTCATCATGAGCATATGACAAATGGACAAGGTTGTTGGCACATGTTGCAGTTTGGAAGAGCCCAAGGAGGGCTAACGTTTGGCTTCTAGATGCTGCACTGGCCCTAAAAGGGCCTAACGTCTCCCTCAGGAGGGCTTGACGTCTCACTTTTGCTCATTTAGGTTTTTTAAAAAGAACATTTAATTAAAACAGTATTACTTTTGATATTCTGGCCTTGTCGGCGTTTTTATGACCTAAAAAGTAAATTAGGTCATTGATACAGTATATATTGAGGAGTTTTAGCCTCATTTTATCATAACACATCACTCACTCATTAGTGAGGTCTGATTTTTAGCACCCTACTTGGGTATTTTTGCTGGTTTAGTGAGGCACACTTGTTGAAGGAAGGCATTTTATGGTGTTTCTCTTGAAGGAAGGTGTTACAACTAGGGTTTGCATGGTTATTTCTTGATGAATTGTAAGTATTTTGTTGCAAAACTTTTTGATTAAATGGTTGTAGTCTTATTTTATTACATGCATTTATAATTTGCTGAATCAAGACCCTAGGTGACAAGCACACAAGTAGGTCCTTGTCTCAAGTCCCCTAAAAGAGAAACTTTTTAGCCATTGAAGAAGGAAAAGAGCCTAGCCTTTGCTACACTCTTCTTCTTTTCTTCCCCTATTTCTAGTCGTACTTTCCAGAAGTCAAGAAGGAGGAGACATCCCAGGCATAGGTTATCTACACCTAGGGTCGTTTTTCTTCTAGGGTTTGGTGATAGAGCCTTGCTGTAGCAACACTCTCCCTCACTACACCCTCTTGTCTTGATTTATCCTTTATGCTAGCCGTTTTTTCCAAGTCAAACTAAGGAAGGAGGAGAGAGCACAAGGCCTTGCTTTAGCAACACCGGAGTGAGCCTCTCTCCCCTAGGGATTTGATTCTGGGGCCCTGCCATAGCAGCACTTCAGAATTCTTCCTTCTAGTCCTTAGCCATCCTCCTTCAACCCTTGCGTCCTCTATTAAATTGACTCCATTAATCCTAAGGCACTAATCTTAGACCTCCAGTGTTGAAGTGAAATTGGTCAAACAACTCTCAAACCCTTTTCTAAATTGAAACCCTAACTACACTAACCCTAAACTGCTAACCCAAAGTTGTTGACGTCACACTTGAATATTTCATCTTTATGCAGCAACATCTTGTTTCAAGAGCAATTAAATGGTGATTTAGGCATTAATTGATGGTGTGTTGATTTGTTACATTGAATGCCATGTCATTTCAGTATTTATTGAGGAAGTGATATTATTTGCATTGCTATATTGATAAACATTGACTTCATCAATATTTATTACCATAATTGCTTATTTAAATATCAGATAGTCTTATGAAGTACTAACCCATTGAAATATAGCTTGCATATATTAGTTTGCTATTGATTTGTTCCAGGCAGGTGTTATTCATTGGGGATTCACTTTATTATTGGTTGTTTAGCTGGGACTATTTGTTTTGGTGGTGACCTGTGAAGGGGGAACTTTACCTTTGTCCTTTTAACAGGGGGAACTTTACCTTTGTCCTTTTAACTTTTGCCTCTTCAAAACCCCAAGTCACCGGGGACGTCTCCCCTGGGCCTCACGTCCCTAAACAGAAAGAACCTTCCCATCGAGGTGACATTGGGTGGGATAGGTTCCTATTACGCCAGTTTGGACCTCCATCTTATAGCTATTTGACCTAGCTACAAATTGTGTGATAACAAGCATTATAACAGCAAGAAAACAATCTGATTTTTATGTGGAATTTGGTCAATCGGTGCTTTATCAATTGGATTATTGAATTGTGGAGCTTTATCCATTGGATTATTGAATTGTGGAAAAGAAAACAAAAGTTAGCTAAGTGAAATATCAAATCTTGTTGATCGAAGAGAAAAATCTCAATTCTATTCTTGAATAAGTTAGAGAAATTTAACCATTGAATTCTCACAAATAGAAACTTGGATCTGCCACTAAAGAATCTGTTTTTTAATTATATTTGAACAAAGGTGATCAACAATGTTTGTACAGATACAACAGATAGTCAAATTGTCTTCAATGAATTTGGAAAGGCCTTATAGCACATCTTCAAAGACCAATTATGATCAAAGCTAGAAAGTTTTTCTATGCCGTTAGTAATAGATCTCAACAAACCCAAGACGCCACATGTTGCCCAAGAACTAAATGAGAACTTGGAAGAGGTTGGAGAATGATATAAAGATGGAAATGAAAAGAAGAATGGAATGCAAAATGATTGAGCCTTTCCATTGTCTTCTAGCTTGCATTATATAGAGCAATCCTCCCCAATTGATGCATCCTTCTTGACTTGGAATAGAGGAGGAAAAGATTCCCTTGGACCGGCACTAAAATTGTTGCATGAAAGCCCTAGAGACAGGGTACCCTAGTCAACTGAAAGATGGGAAGGAATTTTCCTAGAATTAGCCACTAAAACCTACCAAGCATAATGTTGAAGGAATTTTCCTAGAATTAGCCACTAAAACCTACCAAGAATAATGATGAAGTGAGGTGCTCCAGATTTAGCAAGAGTAATGGTAAAAATTGCCCAAAATAAGTTCAAATGGTGCACCCTATCTCTACTGTAATATCCCATTTTTTATTTTGATCCTTGGTTCATTGTTGTGTATGTACATGATGAATGGCTATAAGTTGGCAAATGTAAATTGTAACCAAACATTGAATGATAATAAAATACATCACTATTTGCAGAAGAGAAAGACAAAAAGAATGAGGGGTTATGACTCCATAGGAGGGGAAAAACAAGGGGGCTTAAGTAGGCTAAGGAAAAGGACCTTAGTAAAGGATTCAACTCGATATCTTTGTAAAACTTAATTAAGTCCCTTGATTATTAGCTAATCGATATTTTGTTAAATAATGGGGGGATCAGTGCATGAAGGAGACATGTGCCCCCTTCATGCCATGTGACTTAAAAGCTTTACCTGATGCAAGTGAACTATTCTTGGGGGTCGAAGGAATTGGAAGAGAGGGGAGTTTGAATGTTGAGTGTTGTTCAAATTATCAAAGAGCTAAACTATTAGAAGTTTGAATTACACTACGAACTACTATTCGGTTGGAAAATTGGGAGAATTATCCTTAAGTGAATTTTTGTGAGAATGTTGTAAATGAATTATGGAAAGCTACAACCACGAATTAAGTGAGAATTGTGGTTGTACAAAATGGTAATGGATGTCATTGAGGAAATTCACTACAGCTGATAATTCCCTAGAGTCTCAACAATGATATTTCCTAGCCAACTTGTGTTGGATCCATAGAGGGAAGTGGGATATAGCCTAAGGGACTTCTAAGAAGAGAAGGGGATCCCATTCCTTGGGTTATGCACGCTGATGGGGAAGAGGGTTGTGGATTAGGGGTTTTTGTAGGTGTAATTAATGATTATGAGCCTGGGAATTGGGTTGTGAGAAGAGAAATTAGAACAAGCCATAGGAGGAGTGTGCCCTTGTGGATTCATAGCCTTGGCTCGAGGGTGGCCTCTGTTGCAAAGAGAACTAGTGTATTAGGAAGTCTATGGTTGGGTGAAACATACCTCTCCTACAACCAATTATTGGACAATTCCAAACAAATAAGTATTTATAAATGTATATGTGAGTTGTGTTGAATCAATATTGAATTGTTATGGTTTATGTCATGGTTGAATTAATTTATAGTTTCTTCAGTTTTGACTACCTATGTTAGCCTACATTTATGATTTATGGTCTCATGAATAATTGAATGGTTACATTTATGTTGCATAAATATGTACTATCATGCCTGCTTATGGTAAATGGTTAATAATGAAACAATTAGTTCGGTTCCATAGTAAATTGGTGTGAATTTTGGTGGTTAGAAGAAGTACCCCATATCGTCAAAGCGCAGAAAGAGTATTGGGTATGTTACAAAATGGTATCAAAGCTACTAGTTATAGCACTAGGGTTGTATGGGCCAGAAGTCAGTTGTATATGAAGAAGTTGTTGTTGTGTGACAAGTGTTTGATGAAATTTCTCCATGAGAATAATTGGGGAAAATAATGTTTAAAGCTTATAAATTTTTAATTTATTGCTGCAATTACTAGATTGGGAAGTTGTTAGAATATTTAGGTAGCTTATGGAAGTGTAAATGAAGAGGTGCTTGAATTTCAACGTCAAGACTGAAAATTTTGGGAAAATGTAGTTTGTAGGCTAAGTGTTTGACAAAATGTCCAGGAGGAGAAAGGATTGTATAGAGTCGTAACTTCCATCTTAGAAGCCCAAATTGGGAATGGGTGTAGTCATTGGAAATTTAATTCAGATGGGAATAATTTTGATGGATCATATCTTGAAGAAGTGCTACTAGAACTCGAAATCATCATTACTCACCAACACATTCATAGACGAAGACATATGCATTCAAAGAATCATAGAGTAGCCTAGAAGTGTCTCTATTCAAACATCAAAGGAGAAGGTATGGGAAAAACTAGTTGCAAGGAGAGCTTAGGAAGATCAAGCCACCAAATTTTTGGTGGTGAAAAAAAGATGGGAGAGGATATTGAAGCTTGGCTTCTTGGAATAAGGAAATGCCTTCAGCTTCATAACTACTCATCTGATCTAGAAGCTAGAATTGCTAGATACAACCTATAGTGGAAAAATTCTATTTGGTGGACCAGCTGATGCAAGTTAAGCACATCAATAAGAGGAGAATTTCTTGGAAAAAGTTCAAGAAGTATTTCTAGCCGTAGTACCTTTCTAGGCACTACTATGACGAGATGCAGGAATTTTTCGAGCTCAAGTTGAGAAATATGAAAATGGAAGAATATGAAAATAAGATTTTGGAGATATTAAGGTATGCTAGCTATATTAAAGATGAGAAAGCAGAGTTTCAAAGATTCCTAAGTGGGTTTCTTGCATTCTACAAAGATAAAATTCAGTTTGATGAACCTAAGACTGTTGAAGAGATAATCAGGAAGGCCAAATACTTGTATGACCAGAGCAAAGGTAGAGCAGATTTTCAAAAGTCTTGGAGAGATAAGAAAAAGGACAAGCAAGATCAAAGGAAGAAAGGATTTCAACTTCCTTTCTTCATGAATAGTTCTAATACATATCAGTAAAACCAACCAGCTCAGAGTGGATCTGAGATGGTAGAATCCTTGGGGAAAAGGGCAAGGAAACGATTAAAATGTTAGGGATGTGAAAGAGATCATTTGTACAAAGATTGGCCTCAAAAGGAAGGAAAAATGAGGAACGTGCAAAACATACAGTAGGCAACTATAGTGGAAGATGTGGGTAGGAACATTACAAGAATATATGTTTCTCTGGGAAATTGACTGGCAGATCATTAGTCACACATGATTGAGGATGAATGTAAGATTACTAAACAACCTATTGCAAGTTTCATTGATTTAGGAACAAGTCATAGTTACATTTCCCTTGATTTGGTTGAAATATTTCATTTGAAAAGAAGTAAGCATGAGAAAGTAGGGTTGGTTCAATTTGCTATTGGAACTAAAAGGAAAATTAATGAAATTGTCAAAGGCTTCACAGTAGATATGGATGTTGTCAGCATTGTTGTAGACTTGAACATAATATCGCATGGTTCATATGATGTTCTTATTGGAATGGACTAGTTGGATGCACATCATGTTGTCCTAGATTGTCATAATAAGAATTTCACTTGTCTTGATGAAGAAGGAAATTAGGACAGTAAAAGGAATTTCGAGACCCATTTCTATAAGGGAGATTTCATCCTTACAGTTGAAGAAATTCTTTAGGAAAGTGTGTCAGTTGTATGTAGCTCATGTGGAAGATCTAGGAAATTGTATAAGGCCAAATCTTGAGGAATTTCCCACGCTGTAGGAGTATGCAGATGTATTTGACAGAATACCAAGTTTATGACCAAAACAGATATTGATTTCTCTCTTCATTTGATGCCTGGAGTTGCTCCAACATCTAATACTCCATACAGAATGGGTACACCTGAATTGAAGGAGATGCAAATGCAATTAGAAGAATTGTTAAAGAAGGGATATATACGCTCAAGTGTCTCTCCATAGAGAGCACCGATACTCTTTATAAAAAAGAAATATGAGACTTTGTGGTTGTACATTGAATTTAGATAACTAAACAAGGTCAATGTGAAAAATAAATATCATTATCAAGAATTGATGACCTATTTGATCAACTGAGAGGAGAAACTATCTTTTCAAAGATAGATTTGAGGTCAATCTATCTGTAAGGATAAAGGATGTAAACATCAGTAAGATGACTTTTAGAACCAAGCATGGGCACTATGAATTTGTAGTGGTGTGATTTGATTGAAAAATTCACTAGCTACCTTTATGTGCTTAATGAATGGAATATTTAGAAATTATTTGGATAAGTTTTTCATTGTGTAGTCCTAGATGACATTTTTATTTATTCAAAATCAAAGGAAGGTCATTGATAGTGATTTCACAACCATCTTGGTGAAAGGAGAGGAATTTCTCCAAATGGTTAGTGGAGTAGGTCCTTATGGAAATAATCCATTGAGTACGTAAAACAACATCTATTTCTCCAATATCTGTGACATAAGAGTCATCCTTGAGGGTGTAGTCTTCCGTTATGAGTTCCACCTTGTGTACCACACCTCAACATTGAATATATTTATGACTTGGGATGTTGATGGTGAAGCATTTAGATGTATCAAGATGGAAGCCAAGTCTGTAATGCCCCATTTCCCCTAGGCAGTCAGAATACCGTGGTGGTTTACCCAATTTCCCGTAAACCATTAGACGGACAAGCTAGGGAAATGATATTGGTAAAGTCACTTTCGAATTATAAAGTGAAACTTAGGAAAAGTGAGTTTATTAATATTAAACCCCTCTTTGAGGGTATTTCTCTCCAATTATTAATTAAATGAATATTTAATGGAGAAAAAGAAAAAGTGAAAGAAAAAGGAGGGTGGAGGATTGGAGAGGGATTATTGACTATTCATTTGAGAAATTGAATTTGGAGAAGAGCTCAGTGAGCAAACGAGGGTTTCAGTTGGAAACCCATTTCGGCACTCGGATTCGGCAGTGAAACCATTTGTCCTAGCCGGGAGATTGGAGAAGCCATCCAAGCTTTTCATTTGCAGGGATTTGGCATTGTGGTTCGAAGATCTTCAGTGTGGGAAGCATTTCATTTGCAGATTTGAAGAAGTGAGAGCATTTTTCTCTTGGCATGAGTTGAGGGTTGGGTCGTTCTCTAGCGCTGGACGCATCTCCTTCTCTTACTGCGTGTTGTTCCCTGTGGGTGAGATATGCACCATCCAAATCGTGTCTTCCTTGGCTAAGGCGTGATCACCCATTGATAAACCACTGCTGGTCGATATTTAGTGGCTGTGTGTTGATTGGCTGGCTGTTTCCTTCCAGTCACAAGTGTTGCGTGTGAGCAAAGGGGCTACGTGGAGGTAAGAAGGGGATTCCTGCTGGTCGACCTCCCTTTGGCTAGCTGTCCCTTGCATTATAGAGAGATATATCTCTGCGTTGGAGCTGCCATTTCACTCAATCAAACAGCAGAACCGTATTTACATGAGTCGCCCCCTATATCAACTCGTGGGGATAGTTTTGAGCTATTTTCTTATGGTTGGGCGAGCTGTGAGGATTCCAGCTTCCTATAGTAATCATCTTCATCATTGTTGAGAGGTATTCCTACCTCAATTTGGATTGTTATTGACTCAACAATATTTTTCAATAAAATACAGTCAATGTTTAGCCAATTTATCCATTTAAATGTGAATGTTTGCTTCATTATTTTTGTGGGTTTTACTTAAAATCAAAATAAGACATTGTGCACGTCATTGGGGAGGTATAAGAGATTAAAAAACCATCATAACAGCAAACAAAACAAAGAGACGGCCTGTTGTCCATCCAAATTTCACCTACAGCCATAAATACAGAAGCGTGCAAAGTGTTTGACGAAAGTCCAACACCAGAACTAGAAGGATTTTCATACTTTTACAACTTAGAATATTTCAGTGGTATCTGTTATCCCCGATATCTAGGGATAACTAGGAGATCATGTCTCGAGGCCCACATGGTCCTAGACATGGAGTACCGAGAGTAGGAGTGACTTGAGCGTGGCCCTGGAGGGCCCATCTCTCTTCTTCTCAACCAGACTTGTCTTGTCAACAGTAGCAGCATCCATCACCACCGGCCTGGGCTTGCATCGGAGAGGACTCTTGCTCCATGAGGTAATTGGTCCAAGGTATCATGGTATGTGTCATATTTGATTGTTAAGACCTTCTTATATATGCATTAGGTTCCTTTCATTTCTGATGACTGCATGGATCTTACACTAATCCACTTGACCATTGTTGGGCTGATTGATTGGGTGACTTAGCAAGCTGGTATTCATGGGTCTTGGTTAGCCACCAAGGGGGATTTGCAGAGCCATCGT
>CBVK0100413379.1:0-19743 GCA_900067695.1 Picea abies | reverse complement strand
AACTTCTTCAGAAAATGCCCATTTACAAGGCCACCAAAAACTTCATCACCCTCCAAATTCTGCAACCTGTAAGTGTTGTTTGGAAATGCTTCATAAATCTTGAAGGGACCGATCCAAAGGGCTTCAAATTTTCCATGTTGGCCTCTATCCTATATGGGTGCATCCCACTTAAGTACTAGATCTCCCAGCTGTAAATCTTCTTTTATGCTCTTTCTGTCAAAATTCTGCTTGATCTTCTACTAACGGTCATGTGCTTTGTCCACCGCCTGCTCTCTAGTCTACTGGACTTCTACCAGTTGATGAATTCTTTTGATCATATCGTCAGGTTCTCCTTGGTAGTCCTCAAAGAATTTTTCCACAGACATGGCGAGCTGGGAATGAAAAAATTCTTCAGTCCCATATACAATTTGGAACGGAGAGATACCCAGGGACCTTTTTGTTGTCACTAGATTGGTCCACAAAGAAAATTTGAGCTTTGAATCCCATGCTTTCTTGTTGTCCTCTAGCAATCTTTTGATGATCTTTATCAGGATTTTGTTAGAGGACTTTGCTAATCCATTGCCTTGAGGGTAGTAGGGGGTAGAGTGGGTTAATGAAATTTCAAAATGCTCACAAAATTTGATCAATGGCTCAAACTTGAAAGATACAGTGTTGTCAGTGATGATCATGTTTAGAAAACCAAACCTTGCCATAATATCTTCAAGAAAACCAATGATCACTTTGTGAGAAGCACTCCCTGTGGGAATAACTTCTATCCACTTGGTGAAATAGTCTGTTGTAGTTAATATCCACCTGTGTTGACTGCTTGAAGTAGGATGAATTTCCCCAATGAAGTCCAGAGCCCATTGCTGAAAGGGTCCTGAAGCTACCATGGGCTTCAATGGCAGAGACTTGAGTTGTTGCTTCCTAGAGAATTTTTTACATTTGATGCAAACTCTGAATTTTGCACAGACATCAATGAATAGATTAGGCCAAAAGTACCTAGCCCTAAGAATTTTATAGGCCGTGGTTCTCCAAAAATGTTGTCCCCCACACAGGCTGTCATGAAAATAAAACATAATGTTATAATGTTTTGGGCTTCCTGTGGGTCTAAACATCTCAGAAGCACACCTAAAGGGTATTTCCAGTACAAGACATGGTCAATAAGGAAATATTTGATTTCTTTGAGCTTTAAATCTCTTGCCTTTCTCTTCCCCATTCCATCTGGAGGTCGCAACTCTTGCAGAAAACATATAATGTCTTTATACCAGGTGCATTTTGCCAATGGAGGGTCGTCCTGAGGGATTTTATCAGGAACTTTATCCTATTGATTCTTCGAGCAAGTGTTGATGAAGTTAACCTCCAAAGATTTACAATCATATTTGACCAACAACTTGGCTAAACCTTGGCCTTTAACTAATTTGGTGGGTTTTATTTCCAGCTCGAATTCAAGGATTTGGCCAATCCACTTACTCCTTCTTCCATCTATGTCAGGCTGAATGCGAATGTCCTTCATAGCAGCTAAACAGACATATGCAATAACCCTTGAATGAAGGAAATATATTCTGAAATTATTGAGGCCTTTCACCAATAGCTTCCACCCTGCTTGAATCAATCCTAACCCCCTCAGCTGATACTATGTGTCCCAACAACTTTCCCTCTTTAATGGAAAACAATGACTTCTTGGGATTTAAGGAAAGGCCAAATTTCCTGCATTTTAAGAAGACCCTTTTCAAATGTTCACAATGTTCTTTATCAGAGTTAGAGAAAACTCTAATGTCATCCAAATAGATGACCACAAATCTATCCCTTTCCCAGATGAAAGATATGTCCATGGCTCGCTGAAATGTTGCTCCTGCGTTCATCAGTCCAAAGGGCATTTTGGCATACATGAATGTACCCTAGGGAGTGGTGAAGGTTGTATTTTCTCTGTCTTCAGGCAGAACAAAGATTTGATTGTAACCATAAAATCCATCAATCATGAAAATCTTGGATGTACATGTTACCCTCTATAATATGTGTTCCATCTTTGGCAGTGGGTAATTGTCCTTCTTGGAGCTTCTGTTTAGGTTCCTGAAATCGACAAAGAGTCTGATTTCTCCACTCGTTTTCCTCATCGGGACCAGGTTGGCCACCCATTCAAATTATCTCAAAGGGACAATGATTTGGGCATCCAACAAATTTTTTACCTCCCTTTCCATAATGGGCAGCAACATAGGATTTATTTGTCTTAATTTTTTCCTAAATGGTCTAGCCTCCTCTTTCAATGGGATATTATACTCAATGAAAGTTGTTTCATATGTTTTAAGGTCTTCATAGGTCTAGGAAAACACATCAAAAAAATATCGTGATAACTCAATATACCCATCCCTTTGTTTCTTCGACAAGTTGTTTGACAACTTGACAAATTTTGGATTCCTCTCTATGCCAATATTGTACTTGGCCACATCAACATCATCATTTGAGATTTTACCCTTCAATGCCACATCATTTCTATCAAATAACCTTTCCAAAGGGACCAGTCCCTTTGGGATGTGATTGTTGGGCAGTTGAACAATATGATGATCAACAATCTTGTTCAGAAAAACATCAACATGAGGATCTATGTCAGAACCAAGATCTTGATCGATGTGTAATGCAGAAAACTCATCCAAAATTTCCAGGAATATTTTTATTTCAAGATCATCCTCAAACACTTTTCAATTCTTGACATTATCAGGTATAGAGGGCTTGTATTTTACTTCTATATCATACTTGAGCTTGGGTGGTAGAGGAACTTTGAAATTTCTCGTTGAAACAGCCAAAGAGTCATCCATGACATTCTCTTATCTGGGAATAAATGAAATGTTGAAAGCCGAGAAACAACTGTTAATGAGGTCCCATACTTAATTTATGTAACTTCTTAGCTGAAGGTGTTTGGCCTGATAAATATTTATGATCTAATGGACAATCAAATCAATATCTCCAAACACTAATATCTCTTCAATCCCCATATATTTTGCATCCCTCAAACGCAAAACAAGAGCTTCATACTCTGCCACATTATTGGTAGCTTCAAATTATAACTTGTATGACAGAGATATAATTTCTTGAATGGGTGAAACAAGTACCACCCCAGCACCAACACCTTCCCTAGAAGACGCTCCATCAAAGAACATTTTCCAAACAAAGGTAATCAGAGGAGAATCTTCACAAAGATTAAGGGATTGTTTTCTGATTTCAAGAGGAGGTTCAGGGACATTAGTGAGCTGCAATAAGCTGGATCCCAAATCAATATCAAGGGAAAATATAGGATTATTGGTGGGGTCTGCTTCATCACTAATAATATAGGCCAGCTGAGCTTATCCGTACAGTCTTCTATGCTCCTCCCCAAACACAAGAATATTAGCATATGTGAGTTCCATCTACAATGTTCCTCCAAGCCTTTTTATCTGAGATCTTGACAATAACATTCCAAACTTTGGGGGAACATCATCCACTACAATATCTATGACCACACTTTTCATGGGAAGTTGAAACAAGGTCACAACCAGATCTTTGATGACCCCAAGACATTGCACCCTCCTTGAATCAAAAGAATACAAGTCATGGTATGCTTTGGTGACTTCCAATCCTAGTTCCTTCATGAAAGTTTTGGGCATGAGATTATGAGAGGCTCTTGAATCCATCACAGAATTATGCAGTACCTTATCATGTATGTTCAGTGATGTGTAGAAGGGAGGGGATGAATCATCTATATCTTCTGCCATGGGACCTAAGATGATTGTTGGCTTTTTGTCTTGCAAATTGATTGAGTCTGTGGGATGATTCGAGGGTTTAGGCAATGACAGCTTAGATAGGGATATCCTAAAGTCCTCATGCTTGACCAGCTCTGAAAGGGGGATAGGAATCATAATCTTTTGAATTTCATTCTCAAAGTTAAAATAGGAGGGGGGCTTCAAAATTTCTCTTACCTCTGGGATGGGACCTTTGGATGATGGTGGGAGGTTATGTGTTTCCTTCTCCTTGTTGCTTCTTGCTACATATTCAATGGGATTTTCTGCTCTAGCACCAGGAACATCATGCTTTCCTCCTTTCTTTTTGGACCTGAGGTTGTATCTATTTGGGTTGTCACTGGCCTTATCCCCCTTGCTCAGCTCGTTTAATTGGTTTTCCATGAGAGACTCCTCATTTTTTTGATTGATTTAAGTGAGGAGAAGAGGATGTGTCTTCAAGACAATGAATTTATGGATCAAGGTCTTCTTCCCCTCCACCCTCATCTATAACAAGGTTGTTTTGAAGAGGGGTCTAGATTTTTTGATCATCCCTATCTCTGTTCCGAGGTTCTCTTTGCATAATATGAGGAGCATTGTTATTCAGCCTACTGAAGTTGCCTCTGTTATCAACATTTTGAGGATTTATGTATGTCTGCTTCCCTTCTAATTCCAACCTTTCCATTCTAGCTGAAAGTGATTTTAGTAACTTGGTTACTTCATTCATTTGAGGGGGGGGCGGGGGGGGAGGAGAGGAAATGGAGGTTGAGGCTTCATACCTTCCTCTTCCTCTATCTCTATCAGCCTTATTCCTGAGTCGGTCAACTACCAATATATTAGACTCTACTTCTAGGGATGCATCTTGCATATGAGCCAAGGAGGTAGCTCTTCTCTCTCTTAACAAGAGGCAAAAGTCAGGGTCAAAAGAACTAGCATATCTGATTTTGGCAGAGGCCTCTGTAGGCTTTATCTTAGCATGGATCTTATTGCACATTTTGTTGAATCTTTGGAGAATTCAGAGACACACTCTTCCTCTTTTATTTTTAGGGACCCAAACTCTGTGATATAAAAAATGAAGTCATTTTTATCCCCCCATTGTCTTAAGAATATACCATCTAAAGCCTCAATCCCATCAATGGATCCCGGGGTCAGGGCCCTGAACCAATTTCTGGCTTCTCCATCAAGACTTTGGACAAAAATCCTCATCCACAAATCATCATTTACTATGACATAGTTATCAACATAACTATAGAAAGCTGCAATGTGATCCTCTGCAGTGATATCTCCCTCCCCCATGAACTTAGGCAGTTTCTTAAGGTATACATCGGCTAGGAGGGCATTAAGAGGCTGAGGAAAATTGAGAGGGGCGTATCTGGCAGCTAATATAGCGTCCATCCTATTTATGGGGGGATTATCTCCTGCCATTGGAGTGTGAACAAAAGGAGACCCAGGAGGGGATGGAACTCGGATAGGGGAGGTTGGAGGTGTGATTATGGGAATAAAGGGAAACAACCGAGGCTTTGTATAAAAGGCCTCAGGGCTCGAGGGAACATAGGTTTCCCTCTCTGTCAAAAAATCAACTTTGAGAAGAGGAGGGGTAGTGAAACTGGGGGAGGGGAAATCAACAGGAAAACTCCCAAAATTTAAACTTCTAGAATCTCCAGCAGATGGTGTAATAGAAAAGTGAGATACAACTACTGGAGTTGCTATAGGAGGATGGTGAAAATCATCAAAAATACATGGTTTAGCAGCTGAAGTACCCTCCTGGAGGATCTTTCGTCTTCTGATGAATTTCTCCAGGCTAGCTTCAAGTGTTGCTAAAGGAAGTTGTGGAGTGGACCTCATGTGTTTGACCCTGAAAGCCACAGCTGAAACAATGGATTTATCTCAATGGAGTCACCACAATGGAGTCACCGGGTGCACAGTTGCAATCTTTAAGTACTAAGTTTTGATGCACCTTCAGAACCAGTAAGATTTGTCGTTCAATCCTAGGGAAAATATTGATTTCGTCCCCGGTAGTGGGGACAAAAATTTTATAATTGGAAGTCACCTCTGGGTTGCTACAGAGGTAAGACCAATAAACATTAGTCTGTATGTCACAGTGAATAGTTTTAAAGGGTGGTCTAATGGATGCAGTCTCAAGATTATATCGCTTTAACTCAGAAAATTGGGTTGGAATGCATAGGCAAGTGAGGTCTCAATCTAACTTCAGTAAGTAATTTGTAATAAGGGAGAGTAGGGGGGAGAACTTGAGGAAAATTAAGACTAGGTATGCTATGGACATCCAGTCTTCCAACACCCCAAGGAGGAAAAACTCAGAAGGCAAGATCCTCTTGGTTCAGAGTTTCGGGGGACTAAATGAAATTATTACTGAACTGAAATCAAACATACATCACAATTCAATGAAAACAACCCGGTTGGAAAATCCATGCCCGAGTCATTCATCATTGGAGGGAAAAGACACAACAAAAACTTTACAATACGAGATCCTAGCTCAACCATCGACACTAACAAAATATGAGGAAGACTCCTATATACTCAGTTAAAAACTACGGAAGAGTGCTCGAGTCTCTGCATTGAAGGCATTACGTCTGCATGCTTCCTGGCATACTGTGTATGCAGTCTCCTAGTAGAATCGATCTCTTGTCAAACTCAATCATGCTACATGAAGGTTCTACAGCTGAGCCGACTTGCTGACAGTCCTTTCTCAGGCTTTCCATTTATGGTGGAAACGATGTTCAACCACCACCAACTATCTTCAATAACTACTTCATCGGGATCGAGAAGGTCTGAGTCGGCACTACACCTGTGGAATTTGGTGGCCTCTGCATTCTACCATTTGGATCTAAGTCGGATGCTCGCGAGGAGGCCTGACAACGGACTTGGAAATCGATGATGTGATTGGTGCGCTCAGCATGGAATAGCGGACGTGGAGATGGCCAGGTGGACAACATGGATGGGAAGAGGAAATTGAGGATAACTTGGGGGCCACACAAGTGAGAGTTGTGGTGTAATGGGACATAGGTGATGTGAAGCAAGGTGGCACAAGCAAGGTGGCACAGGTGGAGGGAGATGCATCAGGTGGGATAGTGAGTTGAGGATAGGTGTGTGGGAGAGAAAGTTATAGGGGAGTGGAGGATGTGATGGATAAAGGAGAGAGATGGAGTGGGGGATAGCTGTCTGTGGGACAGAGCAACCACTTATCGACCCAAGATAGGGCCTTATATGCACATGCACATATCAGGGTTGCAAAAAGTGGTTTGATTCTTCACCGCTTTTGGGCCTGATGCGTGTCTCTGACTGACATGTAGCATCTCCACAAAACCATGGTTTCAAACCTGGTTCGTCCTACAATTTTTATCATCTGCGCATGTTGGGGCCCCGATATGATCAATGACCATTGATCTGGATCACTCAGATATCAGTCGTCCAGATCTACGCACCACTTAGCATAGTATGCCAAATGGTCACATCGACCCCAACGAACTTAGGATAAGCGCCATTTAGTGGGGTTTTAGCCCCTTTCTTCACCTTTTGTCACCTAGAGGCCAAAACCAAGGGAAAAACATCCCCCCTGCAAAAACATGTGATAACAGAGTGATCTAACGATTCATATTCTTCTCAATATTAATGACTACATTGACTTGTGGCTTACACCCGATTGTTCCATGATCTCTATTTAAATATCATGGAGGGTCATTTATCGATGATCGATTGTGAGAAACTCTCTGGTAAATCTCTCTGTAAATTTTTCTTTTGCATTAATAAATTGCTCCAAATGGCCACGTTGGTTGGAACCATGGATCTTTCCCCGTAGGGGTTTTACCACGTCAAAACATTGGTGTGTTGATCTTTGATCTCATTGCGTGAGTGGTTATTGAAGGTTTTCTTACTCTATTGGAATACTTGTGCTATCGAACATGGTATTAGAGAACATTTGAAGACCCACTCTCATTGTAGATCAAGATCATGAAACTGTGTTGCCTCATCTTTAGTTTCTACCATTTCTGTACATTTCTATTATGAGAGGATTGTTTCATTGCATCACAAATGATCATTTCAGTCATGAATGTTTTTCATTTCACTCGAAAAGGTTTATGTTTTCCCAAGATATGACCATTTCAGTCAGATCCATAGGTATAAAGCCCGAATACGCCCTTTTAAATTTTTGCAGAGTTATTATTTCGGTTTTATTTTTATTTTATGTTTTTTTATTTTCAGGTTGCCACTCTTTTGGATCTACGTATGCTATTTTCCCTGTGCCCTATGTGATCTCAGAAAATCATAAACATATCGGAAAGGGTTTTCCTATCTATGTATGCTCTTTACCGTGCACTCTATGTGATCTCAGTAAATCATAAATACAGGGAAAACTGTATTTTCTGGGTAAGCTAACCGAGATCTAACCCATGTTGTTGTTGAGAAGAGAAAAATTTTTCTTTTGTGAAAAATGTTTTTTATGAGCACGCTCTCCAAGGTCATCTTCCATAATAACAATTGCAATCCTTCTTTTAAGCAATATAATGTGCTTTGCACTAGCTCATCTGGTTAAAAGTTACTTTAGTTAGGAAGAAGTCTTGAGTTCAAGTCTTTCTTTTTTTACTTTTTTTGAAAAGTTCATGCATTTATTATAAAGTGCATTTCACTTAAGTTATAAAAGTGAATCACTATTAATAACTTTAAATATTTTCTTTTAAGTTATTTTTTTCAACACAACTTTCATTTATAAAGAAACTTCACTCTAAAAGTGATTCTCACTTGTTCAATAAAAGTGAGACACTTTATAAGTAATTTGTTTAAAACGTGAGCTTATAGGCACACTTAGGAGGAGTATCACCACATGGACCAACTTTTACTTGCCATGTGGCTCTTTGGTTACCATTTGTACTTTTTTTCAAAAGGGCATAACATTTACATCCAAAGTCCATTTCGGTTCTTTTTTTTTTAAATAGCCTAATTTTTTTAGATCTTTCCATCCAGACCACCAATTTCATATTTTTTCTACATATTTTAATATGGCATGTCCCAATGATCTTTTGATTACCAACACCAACTACTGTCAATGGAAATCCCATATGCAGGATTTATTAAGAAGTAAAGGATTGTATTGGATTATTTTGGGTAAAGAAGAAGAACCCACTGATGTTGACAAATATGTCAAATGGATTAATAGGAATGATGAAGCTCGTGGACTAATCCAAATATCCATCTTCCTGATTTTAGGTTTCACCTTCAAGCACTTGATGCCCCCAATAAAACTTGGGAAAATATTGAAGGCGTGTTTGGAAAACACAATATTATTCAAGCTCACCAATTGAAGAATCATTTAATGACTTTAAGTCCAAATGATTTTCCTTGCATTGAGGATTAATTATCTAAGTTCAAAACACTTATACTTTTGTGTATCGAATGTCAACTAGTCTTGTCGGAAGATAGATGCATATATGTTATTCTTGCTAAGCTTGGTAGTGCATATTCTATTTTTGTATCTACCTTTTATGCCACCAAAGAATCCCTAGGAAGTACTTATAAAAAAATCACTCTTGATTCCTTTTGTGATACTTTGATTAGAGAGAAAGATAAGCTTGTGCACCTTGGAGTGATCAACATTGTAGGTACATCCAAGAAAGCCTTAGTGACCCAACATAAAGATTAATCTAACAATCCCAAGAAGCAACATCATTGCCACAACAACAAGAAAAACAAGTGTCCTAAACCCATTCGGTCAACTTCCGCTCCTAATGGCGAAAAAGGAGCAAAATCTAAGAATAAGAAGACCAACAGAGATTACAACTTTCGTGGGAAAGATGGTCATGATGAGTCCAAATGTTTTAAGAAGATGGAAACTTTAGAAGCAATGATGAAGAAGCACAACATCAGTATGGATTCTGCTTCTTCTTATTTTTTTCATGGACATGCACTTTCTACTTATGGTTTCTCCTTCAATGCATTTTTTACTTCTTCTTTTGATGAGTGGCTTATTGATTACGAAGCATTTAAGGATGAAACCATATTTTCTACTCTAAATTAATGTAACACCAAGAAAATATTTGTTGGTGTTGATAGATCTCTTAGTGTTGTAGGGTATAGAATAGTTCAGGTAGATAATGATCATTTCAATGATGTATTATGTGTTCCAATTTTTTCCTACAACCTTCTATCAATATATCAAATCACTCATTCAGGTGAAGGTAAAATTGTAGAGTTTTCACCTCACCAAGTTGTAATCAACGATCTAAAAGATCCTCAATATGTTCTTGCAATTGGAATTGTCGATGATATTACTAGGTTGTACAAGTTTGACAACTTTGGGTCATCATATTTTCTATCAGTTTTTGTTGCTCATATCAATGACTTGAGAAAACTTTGGCATGAGTGGTTTGGTCATATAAAATATCACTCATTGCAACAACTACATAATCAACATATGGTTTCATGTAGAGATAGTGTTTGTGCCAGTTGTGTTCTCGACAAACATCATCGAGACAATTTTGATAAATATGCCTCTTGGCATGCTTTGACCCCTTTGCAACTTGTTCATAGTGACTTAAGTGGTCCACTTTCTTCTCCTTTTTTTGGGTGAAAGTATTTCTTATCTTTCATTGATGAATTCTCCATACACACATAGGTTTAGTTCTTAAAACTTAAGAGCAATGTTTTTCAAAAAATTTTGGCGTGCAAGGCCCTTGTAGAAAAAAAATCTGGATATCAACTTCAAAGGTTAAGAATAGATAATGGAGGCAAATATGTGAACAATAATTTTACAAGTTACTGCATTGCACAGTGTTAGCACCAGTTCTTGCAAGGGGGTGTTTCTCTCCGATTTCAGGCCCTTAGTGTAAAACACGAAGAAATGGGTTTTAAAAACCCATCAAATGCATTTTATTCAAAGGGCGCATTCATGAGCGTCAAGCGCAACACACAGAAGAAGCCCATTACGAGCTTAAAATCAAGCGAGCAGAAATTTTTGTTTTCAGCAGCGAGGATCCATCGATGGAGCAGATCAACGGTCATCGAGTAAGCCAGAGCCATGAAGTTTCACGATTTTTAGCGCATGGGCTCATCCCTTAGGGCGAAAGTCACGAAATGATCGTGGTCGTCCGATCCAGTCGGGACACATGGCACTTGATTAATTCCAGTCACCATCTCAGCTATCGCAACTTTGAAATACAAGGGTCAACTCCCTTCAATCCATGATACACGAGATGGGAAAGTGCCTTTGGGTGCGATCCCACGGTCATAGCACAGGGTCGTATGGAAAGGCGGTTGGAGGAAGAGGAGCAAGAATTCCCAGGAAGAGAATCCCCGAAAGGATCGGGATTGTTAGTCTTGAAGGACACGTGGCGCCTGATTAAGTTTGGTTTCCATCTTGGCTATCGCGACTTTGAAATACAAGGGTTGACTCCCTTCAATCCACGATATGCTGGATGCGAAGGCCCCTTTGGGTGCGGGCCCATGGTCATAGCAGAGGGTCATATGGAAAGGTGATTGGAGGAAGAGGAGTGAGAACTCCCAGTAAGAGAATCCTCGAAAGGATCAAGACCATTAGTCTTGGAGGACATGTGGCGCCTGATTAAGTCCGGTCACCATCTTGGCTATCGTGACTTTGAAATACAAGGGTCGACTCCCTTCATTCCACGATACACAAGATGCAAAGGCGCCTTTGGGTGCGGGCCCACGGTCATAGCATAGGGTCGTATGGAAAGGGGACAAAGAAGATGAGGGGCGCGGAGCCAATATGTTCAAGGGAAAATGGATCATGTCCGATTGATTTTGAAGCCAGATCCAACTGCCGATATGGAGGGCCATTTCGCAATTTTAGTCACCAAGGATCCTGGACGCTGGAATGGTGCAATCTCCTAAAGGAGAAGTGTCGAAGCGCCTCTGGAGCGAGGCGCCAGGTCATGGCCATGGATTACATTGAGAGCAGAGACAAAATAAAAAGGAGGCTAGCCTCTGAGCCTTGAGAAGCAAGCGTGTGGTCGTTCCTTGTGCCTGAGGTCTCGGCCACCCGCCGTGGAGGAAGGCAATTAATGAAAATTGAGCAGGTAGCTGAAATCTTAGCTCAAGCCATGAATGTAAGGCATGGAGGTTCTGGTAGGCAGTCTGCCCAAGATTTTCCTGTGTGCGGGTTTTCCTAAAAGAGCCATGCCGATATGATGTCCTCGTCTTACCAAAGGAGCCCACACATGCTAAATGGGATTTTAATGTCTCAGTGACCCTCCTGCTGCCAAGGGGGCAAATTGCTCTGAGTATATATAATCGTTTTTTGTATTTTTGTATGGATGGATGGTAGAGCAGAGCCCCCGACTGTAATGTTTTAATGAAGCACTGGTTTTCCTGGCTTTGTATTTTCATATGAAATTTTCTTGTTTAATGTAAGGTAACTCTCATTTTCATCTGGTTTCGATCTCATATTAAAAGGGTTCATGATTGACTGATTCACATGAATCGTCGTGACTGTGTTATGATAAAAGGATTTATTATAACGTTGTTATGTGCTTTTAGTGTTTCTTCTCTTGAATATAAGAGATTCTTGTGTTCAAGTTTTTCTTCTACAGGCTGTTAGAATATTGATGCCTACATCAAGCCTTCACATTTCATCACATAAGTCTTCCTCGTACTCACCCTTATTACAACTTACTGTCTGAAGTTAAACCAAAACCTCATCTGCTTGTGCTTGCCTAGCCTAGTCTCTGAGTTAGAACGATATTTTTATGAGTTTATTTCCATTCATCATCCTTTATCAACAAATAGTGACATAAACTGATGGGCTTTAGGATTACTCTTGCTACAATCCAGGAGTGACTTCTCATGCCAACATTTATGGCGCTGTTGCCGAGGATGAAGTTGAAAATCTTCCTTGGGATCGAACGACATCGAGCCTCTGATTCTGAAGGTGCATCAGGCATCAGAGCCCTATGAGATTGCTATTGTGCACCTGGCGACTCCATTGTGATGAATCCACTATGGCGAACCTGTTGTTTTAGTTATGGCTTCCAGAGGGATACACACGCGGTCCCATCCACAACTGCCTCTAGCTATGCCTGAAGTTGATCTAGAGGTGATTATCAGAAATGGAAAGGCCTTTGAAGGAGAAACTTCCACCACTAAACCAGGTAATTTTCCATCTCCTTCTGTAGAAAGTCCATTCTCTTATTCTCAGCTTCCTAGTAGACCTCTTTCTGAAGTTTCCCATTTTCTGAATTTCGGAAGTGTTCCTGTTGAGTTTTCCCCCTCTAGTCTGGGATTGGAGGGAGAAATCCTTGTCACTTCCCTGTCCACTGAAGTCGTACCTTGGCATAGACCCAGGACCACAGAAGATTTCCCCACTCCTAGCTTTACCACCCCTCCTCTTATTATTGTTGCTGCTACTGCGCAGAGAGAAGTATTGGCTTACTCAAGCCCCTTACCCTTCCCTCTGAATCCCCTATTGTTTCCTCTTCCACCTAGAAGCTCATTTCTCCTCCGAGTTCTCCTCCACCTTATATTCTTATGGCAGGAGCAAATCCCCCCATGACCAGAATGGAGGCTATAATAGCTGCTAGGTATGCTCCCCTTTTGTTACCTCAACCTCTCAATGCCCTCCCAGCAGATGGCTACCTTAAGCAGCTACCCAAGTTTATAGACGAAGGGGACATAGATGCAGAAGAACACCTTGAAGCCTTTTACAGTTTTACAGATGATCATGTTATCATGCATGCAGACATATGGATGAGGATTTTTGTCCATAGCCTTGAAGGCGAGGCTCGAAAGTGGTTTAGGACCTTGCCTCCTGGATCTATCGATGGGATTGAGGCTTTGTATAATGCCTTTTTGAGATAGCGAGGAGACAAAAAAGGCTTCATGTATTACATGACATAGTTTGGGTCTTTGAAGAGAATGGAAGGAGAGTCTGTCTCTGACTTCTCCAAAAGATTCAATAAAATGTACAATAAGATCTCCACTGAAATAAATCCCTCAGAATCCTCTTCTAAGATCACTTATGCTAGCGCTTTTGATCTCGATTTATGCCTCCTGTTGAGGGAAAGGAGATCCACTACTCTAGCTCACATGCAGGATGCAGTCGTGGAAGTAGAATCTAACATATTGGTTGTTGACCGACTCAGGAATAAGGTTGATAGAGACATATCCAGGAAGAGACATGAAGCCTCCCCATCCATTTCCTCTCCCCTTCCCCTTCAGACGGATGAGGTAACTAAAGTGCTAGAATTGCTTTCGGCTAGAACAGAAAGGTGGGAGTTAGAAGGGAAGCCCATGTACAGAAATCCCTAAAATACTGATAACAGAGGCTTCAGGAGGCCTAGTAACAATGTGCCATGGGATTTGCTAAGGGAACAAAGGAGAAAAGATAGAGATGATCAGAGGAATCAAACTCCCGTCCAAAATAACCTAGTTGCTCATGAGGAAGGAGAGTAGATAGATGAGCTCGACCTTGAAATTCATTGTATAGAAGACACTTCCCCTTTTCCCCATTTGACTCAATCTGCATATGAAGAATCCCTTATGAACATTCAAATCAATGAGTTGGATAAAGAAGAAAAGGAAAAAAACACTTCTAACAGATACCATCTTAGGTCAAAGAAGAAAGAAGGGAATTTTGATAACCATGATCAGCCTCTCATAGCGGAAAGGCCTGCTAAACCTACAACAATCACTACTAGAGAAAAGAAAAATCAGAATACTTCACCATCAGCCAAAGAACCTATATCTAAGGTAAGGGAAGCTCCTAAGCCTCTTTCCTCCTTTAGTTTTGAGCACGAAATTCAAAAGATTGGAATTCATGTACCCCTCTCAGAACTAGTTAAAAATGAAGATTTCAAAAGGTCCCTCTGCAAACTTTTACAATCTGAGTTCCCCCAGCCTTCCATAGACTTAATAAATCTTCAAAATGAAAAGCGAACATTCGTTCTAGGTCCCATGGCAGAAGACAGAGATGATTCATCCCCTCCCTTCTACACATCCCTGAACATACATGATAAGGTGTTGCATAATTGCCTCATGGATTCAGGAGCTTCCCACAACCTTATGCCCAAAATAGTCATGGAAGAATTGGGACTGGAAGTGAAAAAGGCTTATCACAATTTGTACTCTTTTGATTCAAGGAGGGTGAAATGCCTTGGAGTCGTCAAAGACTTGGTGGTCTCTTTATTTCAGCTGCCAATGAAGAGTGTGATCATGGACATTGTAGTAGTTGATGTTCCCCCCAAGTTTTGACATGTTGTTAACTTCTTGGATTAAAAAACTTGGAGGAAAATTACAGATGGATCTCACATACGCCACCATTCCAGTCTTTGGAGGGGAATACAAAAGGTTGTATAGAGAAGCTCAGCTGGCCTACATTGTTAGTGATGAAGCAGACTCCACTAATCATCCTATCTTTTCACTTGACATTGATTTGGAGTCTAGTTTATTGCAGCTCACTGATACTCCTGAAGCCCCTTTTCAAATCAGAAAGCAGCCCATTTTTAATCATGATATACCTCCTCCAACCACCTCTGTTTGGAAGATGTCTTCGAAGGAGCTTCTTCTAGCGAAGGTGCTGGCGCTAGAGTGGTTTTTGTGTCGCCTTGTCAGGAAACCATATCCCTGTCATACAATATAGAATTTGAAGCTACCAATAATGTAGCAGAATATGAAGCTCTTGTTTTAGGTTTAAGGGATGCAAAAGAAATGGGAATTGAGGGGGTAACAGTGTTCGGAGATGCTGAGTTGATAATCCAGCAAGTGAGAAATGCTTATCGGGCTAAGCATCCTCAGTTCAAAAGTTACAAAGATGAGGTGTGGGACCTGATTGATAATTTCTTCTCATCTTTCAACATTTTTTTTATTCCAAGAGAGGAAAATACTTTGGCCGATTCCTTAGCTGCCTCAGCTAGTCTGTTCAGGATCCCTTTTCTGCCTAAGATCAAATATGATGTTGAGATATGATATAGGCCATCTGTACCGAACAATATCAAACATTGGAAGGTATTCGAAGACGATCTTGAAATCAAAAAATTTCTTTAGTCTTTCGATAAATTTTTTGCATTGCACATTGATCAAGATCCTGATCTCGAAAGTCACCCTCACCCTAAGGTATTTTTAAATAAAATTGCTAATCACCCTATTATTCATTTGCCTAGCAATCACATTCCGAAGGGACTAGTCCCTTTAGAAAGACTGTTCGATGGGAATGATGTGGCGGTAAAGGGTAGGGTTTCAAATGAAGATGTTGATACAGCGGAGTGCAACATCGGCACACAAGAGGAGCCTAAGTATATCAAGTTGTCAAGAAGTTTGACCAAAGAGAAGAGGGCTGAATATACCGAATTATTAAGAGAATTTGTTGATGTGTTTGCATGGACCTATGAAGACCTCAAGACATATGATACATCTGTCATTGAACACAAGATCCCACTGAAGGAAGAGGCTAAGCCATTTACGCAGAAGCTAAGACAGATAAATCCCATATTGTTTCCTATCATGGAGAGAGAAGTGAAGAAGTTGTTAGATGCCCAAATCATTGTCCCCTTGAGATATTATGAGTGGGTGGCCAATTTGGTCCCGGTGAGGAAGAAAAGTGGAGAAATCAGGCTCTGTGTTGATTTCAGGAACCTGAACAGGAGCTCAAAGAAAGACAACTATCCCTTGCCCAACATGGAACACATATTGCAGAGGGTAACTGGTGCATCTAGGATATCCATGATTGATGGTTTTTTTGGCTATAATCAGATATCAGTCATGCCTGAGGACAGAGAAAAAACAACCTTCACCACTCCTTGGGGCACGTTCATGTATTCCAAAATGCCTTTTGGATTAATGAATGCAGGAGCAACATTTCAGCGAGCCATGGATATAGCCTTCATTGGGGAGAAAGATCAGTTTGTGGTGATCTATCTGGATGACATCACAGTCTTCTCCAGGTCTGATAAAGAGCACTGCTGCCACTTGAGGAAAGTTTTCTTGAAATGCCGGAGGTTTGGCCTTTCCTTAAATCCCAAGAAATATGTGTTTGCTATGAAGGAGGGCAAGTTGTTAGGCCATATAGTATCAACAGAGGGAGTGAAAATTGATCCCAGCAGGGGTAGAGGAAATTCAGGCCCTGTCACTTCCTAGGTCTAGAAAGGAAGTCCAAGCTTTTTTAGGGAAGATTAAATTTCTGAGGAGGTTCATCTCAAATTTTGCTGAGGTGGTGAAACACATCATAGCCATGCTCAGAAAGGGAAATGAAATAAAATGGACTGTTGAACCCAGGGAATATTTCGTCCAGATAAAGAAGGCATTGACTGAGGCATCGGTGCTGATCAGTCCTGATTATTCCAAGGATTTCCTAGTTTTTTCTTTTGATTCTTTTGATAGAGTAGCAGCGGTCTTATTGCAGAAAAATGAGGAAGGGCTTGAGCAACCCATTTCCTTCTTCAGTGAGGCATTAAGAGATGTGGAAATCAGGTATGAGATCATGGAGAAACAGGACTATGCCTTGGTGAAAACTCTCAAATCCTTCAAAGTCTATGCCTTGCACTCAAGAGTGACTGCATACGTTCCTTCAGCCTCTGTGAAAGACATCCTTATACAGCCTGACATAGATGGGAGAAGAGGTAAATGGATAGCCAAGATCCTTGAGTTTGACTTGGAGATAAAGCCCACCAAGTTGGTTAAAGGGTAGGGTTTAGCCAAGCTACTAGTTGAATCTAATTGCAAGGCCTTGGGGGTTAGCTTCATCAATGCTTTCTCAGAAAACCAGCAAGCGGAGTCGTCCAGCAAAATCTCTCAGGGTGGCTTATCACTAGCAAAATGCACCTGGTACGGAGACATTTTGTACTTTCTGCAAGAATTGAAGCCTCCTGATGGAATGGGAAAAAGAAAGGCAAGAGATTTAAAGCTCAAGGCAGTCAGATATTTCCTTATTGACCAAGTCTTGTACTAGAAAGACCCTCTAGGGGTGTTTCTGAGGTGTTTGAACCCACAGGAAGCCCAGAAAGTTATGTTTGATCTCCATAGCGGCCTTTGTGGAGGGAATCATTTCTGGAAGACCACAGCTCACAAAATTCTCAGGGTTGAGTACTACTGGCCCACCTTATTCACTGATGTCTACAGAGAAGTCAAATCTTGCATCAAATGCCAAAGGTTCTCAGGAAAGAAGCAACTCAAATCTCTACCACTAAAGCCTGTAGTAGCTTCAACACCCTTTCAATAGTGGGGGTTGGACTTCATTAGAGAAATCCATCCTCCTTCAAGTGGCCAACACAGATGGATCTTGACCACAACAAACTATTTCACCAAGTGGATAGAGGTTGCCCCAACCAGGAGTGCTTCACACAAGGTAATTATCAGCTTCCTGGAGGATATCATAGCTAGATTTGGTTGTCTCGGTAGAATTTTCATTGATAATGTTGCTTCTTTCAAGTCTGAGCCTCTGGTTAAGTTCTGTGAGCAGTTCGAGATCTCACTAATTCACTCCACTCCCTATTATCCTCAAGGAAATGGACTAGCAGAATCTTCCAATAAAAGTCTAATCAAACTCATTAAAAGATTATTGGAAGACAATAAGAGGGCCTGGGATTCAAAGCTTAAATTCGTTCTATGGGCCGATCGAGTGACAACAAAGAAGTTTCTGGGCACCTCACCTTTTCAACTTGTTTATGGGATGGAGGTTGTGTTTTCCACTCAACTTGCTTTACCTGTAGCGAAATTCTTTCAAGATCATGAAGGAGAGCCAGACCATATGGTCAGAAGAATTCATCAAGTGGTGGAAGTGCAACAGATCAGGGAGCAGGTAATGGACATAGCTCATAGTCATCAGTAGAAGATCAAGTAGGCCTTTGACAGGAAGGTCAGGAAGGAGAAATTTGAGCTGGGAGATTTGGTGCTTAAGTGGGATGCACCCAGGCAGGATAGGGGCAAACACAACAAGTTTGATGCCCTTTGGATCGTGCCCTTCAAAATCTCTGAAGTATTCTTAAATAATACATACATGTTGCAGGATTTGGAGGGTGAAGAAGTCTTTAACGGCCCAGTAAATGGGCATTTCCTGAAGAAATTTTTTGTTTGAGCCTTAGACGGCTCCTCTGTTTTTGTAAATATTGTTTTTTTTTTTTTCGGCTTAATAAATGACTCCATATCCCAACAACAAGGCACTGAAACTGCAAGGAGTTCTTAGAGCATCGCAGGGACGACTCTATCCCCCATGGAGCCTAATGTTAGCACCAATTCTTACAAGGGGGGTGTTTCTCTTCGATTTCAGGCCCTTAGTGTAAAACACGAAGAAATGGGTTTTAAAAACCCATCAAATGCATTTTATTCAAAGGCCGCATTCATGAGCGTCAAGCGCAGTACACAGAAGAAGTCCATTTCGGGCTTAAAATCAAGCGAGCGGGCATTTTTGTTTTCAACGGCGAGGATCCATCGATGGAGCAGATCAACGGTCATTGGGTAAGCTAGAGCCACGGAGTTACACGGGTTTTAGCACATGGGCTCATCCCTTAGGGCCAAAGTCACGAAATGATCATGGTCGTCCGATCCAGTCGGGACACGTGGCACCTGATTAAGTCTGGTCTCCATCTTGGCTATCGCGACTTTGAAATACAAGGGTCGACTCCCTTCAATCCACGATATGCAAGATGCAAAGGTGCCTTTGGGTGCGGGCCCATGGTCATAGCACATGGTCATATGGAAAGGTGATTGGAGGAAGAGGAGCAAGAATTCTCGGTAAGAGTATCCTGGAAAGGATCGAGACCGTTAGTCTTGAAGGACATGTGGCGCCTGATTAAGTCTGGTTTCCATCTCGACTATCACGACTTTGAAATACAAGGGTTGACTCCCTTCAATCCAAGATATGAGAGATGCGAAGGCACCTTTGGGTGTGGGCCCATGGTCATAGCACAGGGTCGTATGGAAAGGCGGTTGGAGGAAGAGGAGCGAGAACTCCCGGTAAGAGAATCCCCAAAAGGATCGAGACCGTTAGTCTTGGAGGACATGTGCACCTGATTAAGTCTGGTTGCCATCTCGGCTATCGCGACTTTGAAATACA
>CBVK0100413378.1:0-19747 GCA_900067695.1 Picea abies | reverse complement strand
TAACTACAAATGCATACTAATGCATACTAAAGAAACACACTTTTACCTAATGACATATTAGACCAAGTAGATCTTAACTAACTCCTAAGTGTCTAAATATCCTAACACAGTGCACATATGGGTACATAAACTTATAAGACTCAAAAGAGATATCCGGGAATGGGTCAAAACCACCTTCAAAGCACCAAAAGTGGAAATTCAGAACACAAAAGCATAGATGGTCACAGTCATGGAAAAAATAGAAACTGGGTCGGTCACTCCTTAGCTATTGGTGGAAGAAGGCCAACTGTAGATTTGTCTTCAAGCTGCTATGAGAAGAGAAGAAGACTTCTGGAGACTAAAATTCAGGGCTCTTTGGCTTTCAGCTGGTGATCAGAATACGTCTTTTTTCCACCAACAGTTTCAAGCAAGGAAAGGATTTAACAAAATCTCCAAGATGGCAAACCCTAGAGGGAAGGGAATCCTTGTACAACTTTTGAAGATATTAAAAAGGCAGTCGTCTCTCATTTTGCAGACTTGTATAAAGAAAAAGATGCAAAGAATGAAAAGGAAAAGGAGGAGGTGTTCTCCAACATTCCCAAGTTGATTAAGGAGGACGAGAATGAGAAACTAATCCATAAAGTTTCTAAGGAAAGTTATCAATCGCCTCCACCCTGATAAAGCCCTGGGGCCTAATGATTTCATAGCCCATTTCTATCAAAAATTCTGGAGCACCATTAAATACGACATGATCAGAATGATCCAGTACGTCCAAAGGTCTTCTAGGCTGGGGGGGGGCACCAATTCCACTTTCTTAGCTCTAATTCCCCAAAAGAAAAATACAGGGACCTTTTCAAGATATCGTCCCATCTCCTTGTGCAACGTTTCTTATAAAATCATTACAAAAATTATAGCAAACATAATTCAACTTCTCCTCCCAAAAATCATCTCCCCCAGACAGGGTGGCTTCATTCCCAAGAGGCAAATTTGGGACAATATCATATTAGTGCAAGAAGTTGTTCACTCAAGTAAACTAAGAGGAGAAAGGGGCATGGTAATTAAGCTAGATATGGATAACGCCTTTGACAGAGTCAATCACAGCTTTCTTCTTCAGGTTCTCAGAAATTTCGGATTTCACCCCTCTCTCCTCAACTGGATTCAGTCTTGTATAAACATCCCCTGGATAGCCCCTTTGATCAACGGGTGCCCCTGCTCTTTTTTTAAGGCTTCCAGAGGACTGAGACAAGGGTGCCCTCTCTCACCCCATCTCTTCATCCTTATGGCTGAGGTGTTGGGACGAAGACTGAACCAAGAAAGATAGCAGAATAACATATCGAGAATAAGAATAGCCACAGGGGTTAGATGAATAAATCATGCCCAGATCGTGGATGACACTCTCCTAATAGGAGGAGCCTCCTCCACAATCATGGACAGAAGATTCAAAACTATCCTGGATCAATTCCTAGAAGCATCAGGAGGCGAGGTGAACTCAACAAAGTGTTACATCTACGTTTCGAACACCAAAGCTAGAATTTTAGCAAATATAACGTGCATTCTTCAGTACCCAATAACAATTAACTAGAGATCTTTCAAGTACCTTGGAATCCTGATTTGCCTCTCCTCTGTTCCAGCAGACAATTGGATCATAATAACTTCTAAAATAAAGGCCAAAATGAAACAGTGGGGAGCACAGTGGTTGAACTCGGTGGGCAGATTGGTTCTAATTAAAGCAGTGTTATCTCCTCTTGTTGTCTATCAGTTCTCTTCTCTTCTAGCTCCTGCCTCGAACAAGTCTTCTCTAGCACAATCAATCAGAAAGTTACTCTGGGAACGAGGAAAAACCAACATAAAGCCTTATCATATGGTCAAATGGTAGGTGGTTAGAGAACCCAAAGAGTTCAGGGGATTGGGAATAAGAGATCCAACGCTTGTTAATCTGGCGCTGGGAGCTAATCTTCTCTGGAGATCAATTATAGGGAAGCTCACATGGTGGAAAAGGGCGTTGATCAACAAATACTTCCACCGGGATCGCCTTAGAGGAATCGAAAGACACCTTGAACATATGAATGGCTCCCCCATTTGGAAGCTTTTGCCAGCCTCGCTGCCCCTAATTAGATCTCAGATCAACTGGATACCTAGAAATGGCAAAAAAATAAATATCTGGGAGGACAAAATCCTCAACAAAACTCCTCTAGAGACAAATGACAACAAGGTTTAGCTCCAGGATTGGTTCATTGCAAATTGAAAATACATGTTGTACAACATTTCGAAGTGGAATTTGAATGGTAAGTGGGTAAGATGGAACTTAGGGGACCCTCCGAGCAATCTCAAAAATCAAACAGAATCTCTACTGCAAGACCTGAGAGGCTCCTCTCCGCACCACTTGCTCGACTCTGACGAAAGGGGATGGGGAGATCGTGACTATACGGTGGCAGGTGGCTACGATTTCCTCTTAATGCAGGGCAGAACCCAAACAAAGCTAAGTGGGCCAAGCACATTTGGCACCCAGACACTCCCCCAAAAATCAACATCTTCAGTTGGATTCTGCTACAGGGGAAAATCCTCACTTGCAAAAATATGAAGAAGCGTGGAGTCTCGAGCCCTTCCAAATGCGTCCTCTGCAAAAATCAAATGAAGAATATTTCTCATGTGTTCCTTCAGTGTGATTTCTCCAAAAAAAATTGGCAGGGGATCTTGCAAAATCTCTCCCAACATGTCAATTGGCCAGGAGAAATTTCAGATCTGTTAGGCAACTGGATCTCTTACTACAAAAATCCCTTCTTCAACAAACCGATCCTTAAAATAATCTGGCCCTCTCTCCCAAAATATGTGTGTTGGTAGGTATGGCTGGCTTGAAACAAAAGTATCTTCTTGGAAGAAGTTCCGGACCCGGAAAAAACCACCAAAGTCATAAGATCCCAACTCGTTGAGTTCTTCAACTCAGGAAAAATATTAATTTCAGAGCATGTCGGGCTAGACAGACAAGAAACTCAATGTATAAACTAGTTGGACATTCATTACTTCACTTCTCTCACTCAGTGCCACAGACCAAATTGGAAACTTCATGTCACTCCGGCAAAGTTTCAAGAATGGTTAATCTCTCAACCATCCCATGTTCTCCTTTTTATGGCGCCTCCAAAGGAAATCTGGGGGTAGCAGGAGCGGGAGGGGTCCTACTCAACCTAAGGGGATTGACAACAATAAGATATTCCTAGAGAATAGGTTATGCCTCCAATAATCAAGCAGAACAACTCGCTTAGTTGAAATGAGTGCAAATGGCAGTTGAATTGGGAGTCACCAATCTCATCATTGTTGGAGATTCTATGATTACCATAAGAAGCATGCTCACTGACTCAAAGCCAAGAAACATCCATCTAGATGCAATTTGGAAAAATATCAGATCATCCCTCGCAGATTTACAGTCAGCCTCCTTCATCCACATCAAAAGGGAAAACAACAAATGGGCTTATGAGCATGCCAACCTGGCCATGAGCTTGCCACAAGGAACAAAAAATGTCACGAGAGACTCCACCTTCGAGAAGCTGATGCATCACTCTCTTAGACAATAGACTAACCCCCAAGACCAAGCTGCAATCAACACCTCCCAGTAGGCAATGAACCAGATGGAAAACCGGGAAGACAACGTAGCCCTTCAAACGACTTCAGAGCGAGAGCAACCCCAAATAAACAAGGATCAGTCAGCAGAAATTCAAGAAATGGAAGGCCCATTGGCAAATGTCACCCTCCTTTTTTTATGTTCTTTAAAATCAAGTGCATCTTAGGAGTATTTTGTCAAACAACAACAATTAACCCCTGTTGTTTAGAAGGGAAAATCAGTTACAGGAAAGACACAAGCATCCCAATGACATTTACGCCCATAACTTTCAGGCAATGGAAACTGGCCGATACAAGATTGTAACTTCTGATTTCTCAGGCTAGCCTTGGCTACCCCTTTTTTTTAATATATTATCTCCCAGTTTCTTTAAATAATAATAATAATAATAATATTAGAAGTAATGTACTTACTGACCTTAATTCAATGACATTAATAATATTAGAAATAATGTATTTAGTGACATTATTACCATTTAAGTGGCTTGATTTTTTTAAAGCTATTTTATGACTTCAATAACATTAATATCATTTAAATCATATTTTTAATTCTATTTTAGTAATTATTGCATGAGAAAATAGTGAACAATGCGAAGGCAAGCAAATAAATTAATGTCGCACGCGCTAGGGTTCCTGCTCTGAAACCAGCATCATATGCCGCCCTTTTTCCATAGCCGTGACCATGGAGGGCGAGGGAGGGACACCCCCAGCCCCCTCCTACAACATTGTTACAGGAAAGGAGCACGACTCCAACCACTTCAAGCGTCCAATGTTCGAACTCTCGGACGGTATGCAGAAACTCATTTGGGAAGATGAAATGCCAAAGGAAAAACCTATGGACATCGACCCGGAAACCAGTCAATCAAGCACTAATCACACTTGGGAACCCGGGAAATGCATTCCATAAGCTCTGATCGCTCCCAAATACACCATCATCTCGGCGAGAAATGGAGGACCGGAAGTAGTATATGTGTGATTTTGCTTTGATCGACAAATTCCTGGGGTTATGGCCCTCAGAAAAAGACCTAGTCAAATGGATTCACCATTGGTGGAAACCCAAGGGCCATTACGACCTCCAACTAGGATCAAAAGGCTTATTTATGATCATATTGCACAATCTAGAGGACGGGAACCAAATCTTTGAAGGGGGCTCATACTTCTACAACTCGGCAGGCCTGTTTCTCTGATTCTGGACGGAGAGATTCAGCCCAGAAAAAGAAGATTTCACCCATGCTCCAGTCTAGCTAAGGTTATATTCACCCCCATAGGAATTTTGGCTGGAGGAGATCCTCAGAGGGGTTGGAAACACCATCAGTAGCTATGTCAAGGCCTCGGAGGCAACAAAAGAAAGAAGGTAGATTGCTTATGCCCGTATATGTGTCTATTTAAATATTTCAAAACCCCTCCCTGAAACCATTATCCTATATTATCAAGACGAGGAATGGTCCCAAACCTTGGACTATGAGCATATCCCCTTCTGATGCCGCAAGTGTCACGAGCATGGCCATCTTTTCTGAGAATGCCCTCTAAATAACCCCCCCCAAGACAACTTCGGAAGACTCTAACAAACCCAAGGACGACTTCACCCAGGTCAAGGGTAGACGGAAGCATCAGACAAAAAGGGTACCCCCCCAAGCCCCCACTAGACCCCTTACTAAGAACTCGTTTGATGCCCTCCAAACCCCAATGGAAACCCCCTCATCCTCTACCAACCCCCTGACAACCCCTGCAACCGACCAAATCCATGTCATACAAGATCCCCCTATTCTCTCCTCCTCACAACCAATAGCCATGGAGAATTCCCTCCCTGTTACTCTCGGGCCGAAAATGGGCAATCTAGACATAGATCTGGAGGATCAAGAGCTTGCAGGAATTGATATGGCACATCTAGAACAAGCCTATCATAAGCAACAGTTGTATACCATACTGCTTGATCAACTGCACAAGGTGCACAAATTCTTCCTTAACTCTTCTGCGGGAGGTAAAGCCAGAGCCAGAACAAACCTGAGAATACAAAAAGAAACCACCAAGGAACAATGAAAAACCACAAAGGAGGAGAAAAAAAGAGGAAGGAAACTAAAGCACCATCTCATCCAGGATGTCGGTAACTTCCTTGTCAACTCAGGTCAAATTCAATTGATCTCGGACAGCCTCCCCCCCCTCCATCCTCCATTGTCCTCATAAAGATACTATCTTGGAACATAAGAGGCCTCAATGCAAAGAGAAAACAAACCTTGCTCAAAGACAGAATCAGGAGGGAACAACCAGATATTCTACTCTTACAGGAAACAAAGTGTGCAGGCACAAAGGCACAGAGCACACTTTAGAGATGTTGGACAAAAGCAAAGAACATGGAAGTGGACGCTATTGGGGTAGCAGGAGGTCTTGCACTGCTCTGGAATCTCGATACCATCTTGCTTAACAATTTTTTTACTTCCAAATGGACCATAACCGCTTCTTTTCACCTCATTGGCTCGAACAAGCAAGGCTACATCAAAAATGTCTATGGACCCCCCAGACCAGGAGATAAATAAACATTCCTTCGACACATGGAATGGATAGCAGATCACTTAGGCCCCCAAAGGTGGATCCTAGGGGGTGATTTCAATATGATCACGGGGCTGGAGGAGAAAAACGGAGGCAATTGATTCTTGGGAAATGACAGCATGCTCTTTAACTGCACCATAGGCCTCTTAAACCTCATCGACGTTGAAACAGACAATGGTCCATTCACGTGGTCCAACAGACGTTGGGGTACCCAACATGTATCCAGTAGACTGGACCGCTTCCTTATCTCTGAGGCCATCATGATAGATTGTCTAGCATGGTATGCCATAGTTACTGAGGCCGTGGGTTCATATCACTGGCTTGTTCTTCTAACCTTCAACATCACTGGTACCCCAGGAGGGAAGCCCTTCTGTTTTGAAAAGTTCTGGTCGACTCACCCAGATTTCCAAGCAAACATCAAAACCTGGTGGAGAGAGGAGGCCATCCAAATAGGAACCCCAATGTACAGGTTCCAGCAACGACTAAAAAACCTCAAACATCAACTCAAAATATGGAACAAGTCAACCATTGGCAACATCTTCCAAGCACAGGAGCATCTCCATCAGCAAATGCAAACACTACAACACCAAATCAGAACACAGGGTCTAACGGAAGCTCTAAAACAGTAGGAAACACTCCTCAACAACGAGATAGCTGAAAGAAAAGCGCAAGAGGAAGTTCTATGCAGACAAAAATCTCGCATCACATGGTTGAAAGAGGGGGAGAAAAACACCAAATTCTTTCACAGATCCATGGTTCAGAGGTTCCAGACCAATCACATCACTCATTTAATCTCAGAGCAAGGAACTGATATTCAACAACACGCAAATGTGAAAAAGGAATTGCTTACCTATTACCTTTCTCTCCTAACAGAACCTCCGACAGATCTCTCCAAGGCCATCACCTCTATCCTCAAAAACATACCCAAGGAGGTCACCAAGGAGTAAAATGAAGCCCTGATGAGACCAATCACTTAGGAGGAGGTCGATCAGTCTCTAAAGGCCACCTCGCTCGGCAAGGCACCTGGACCAGATGGCTTCACTTCAAATTTCTTCCACTATTGTTGGAGCTTCATCCGGGATGATGTGTGGGAAATCATTGAGGACTTCAGAAGATCTGGTAAGGTCCTCCAAGCCCTCAATGCAACCTTTCTCACCCTCATCCCTAAAGAGAACAACACCACCTCACCGGCTCACTTTAGGCCTATAGCCCTTTGCAATGTCATTTACAAACTCCTTACCAAGATCATTGCAACCTGTCTTAAGCCCATTCTACCATTCCTAATCTCCCCTGAGCAATCTGGCTACGTAGAAGGTTGCCAAATTCTGGACAGCGTCATCCTAACTCATGAAGTTATCCATTCCCTTCGCTCCACCAAAACTCAGGGATTGCTTCTAAAGTTAGACCTCTCCAAAGCTTTTGACAAACTAAGCTGGAACTACTTAAAATATATTCTCCTAGCCTTTGGCTTTGATCAGACTTGGGTTTCTTGGATAGTCAATCTTACCTCTTCAGCATTTTTCTCAATCCTAGTCAATGGCGTCTCGTCCAAACCTTTTTCCCCCTCAAGAGGCATTAGACAAGGGGACCCTCTCTCGCCCTTCCTTTTCACTCTAATGGTTGAAGGGATCAGTCGCACACTACAAGCAGCCATCCGCGATCATTCCCTCTCGGGCCTCAACCCCCATGACATTTCTCCCCCCATCTCTCACAGCCAATTTGTAGACGACATCCTTCTCATGGGAATTTCCACCACCAAAGAAGCCCGATGTTTCAGATTCATCATCGACCTTTTCTGTGAAGCTTCAGGCATGGAAGTAAACTTAACCAAATCCCAAGTCTTCTTCTTTAATACACCCTTAGTTATCCAAAACCACCTCACGCTCCTCTTGGGCTTCACCCGCAGTGCCCTTACGTTAGTCTACCTAGGCATCCCCCTGATTGATAACTCTCTCTAAAATGCCTCCTGGAATTCTTTGTTGTCCAGTTTCAGGAAGAGACTCTCCCTTTGGACCTTTCACTCTCTCAATTTGCCTGGGCACCTCATTCTCCTTAAATCCGTCCTCTAAGCTCTTCCAGTCTACACCTTCTTAGCCTTAGCGGCCCCAAGTTTCATCCACAACATGCTAAGATCGATTCAAAGAATTTTTATGTGGCAAGGCACCAAGGACGGACACAAATTCTCCTTGGTAAGTTGGCAAAAGATCTGCAACCCAAAAAAAGCAGGAGGCCTCAGTCTACGTGACCCAACCACTCTTAACAAAGTCCTCAGTGCTAAACTCTGGTGGAGATGGCTGAAAAGACCCCAGGATCTTTGGGCTCGATTGTGGAGGAAAAAATATACCCCCACAACCTCGGAGAAAGATCTCATCAGGTGGAATGGTCAAAACCCAGGATCGCTCATCTGGAATGCTGCCTCGAACAATCGAGGACTCATCATGCACCACTCCTTATGGGAACTACAAGATGGTACTTCAGAAAAATTCTGGAGTGACTCGTGGCAACAACTCCCCAATTTTAATACAGATCCTAACCTTAGAGACCTCGTTCCCCTTACTACTACCGCGAGATTACATAGAGTTATCGACTTCTGGAAGCCTTTTGAACCAGGCGACTTATGGTGCACCTGGAAAAACACCCACGAACATCTCAATATCCCCCCTACTGTCGACCTTTGATTCCTACAGGAGCATCTCACCTCACGGAAAATATTTTATCATCAAGGGGAGGACATTCTTCGGTGGGGCCATTCCCCCACATGAGCCTTTAACATTCCTGAAGCATACTCCATAAAAGCAGGCCACAACACCTTACCTCGAGAGGAGATATGGGGGAAAATATGGGCCATGAAATCATGGCCGAAAGTCATCACCTTCTCTGGCTAGTGGCATACAACAACATCCTCACTTGGGATAACTTAAGGAAACGAGGCTTTATTGGCCCTTCTTGGTGTCAGCTTTGTGAACAAGAGGAAGAAACTCTAAATCATCTCTTCAACCTCTACCCCTACAGCTCGAGCATATGGGATCAAAGCGCTAGCATCATGAGAACTTCAGACAGAAACTGCCTGATAGGGCTTGAAAAATGCTCAAAAATGAAAGTGCTCGGAATGCGAAGAAACCTATGCCATTACGTCCATCTCATCTTCCTGATTCCCGTGGTATATTTACTTTGTCAAACGGAGTCCGTATGGAGAAGATATCGCATTCTGTCTGAAAAGTCAAACATGCAAAAAAAAAATTGCTGACTGTGCAGTCCGTACAGTCTGTATGGACGCTGATGTGGATGGTCCGTACGCTGACGTGGAAGGTTCATACAGGTGACACGTGGCAGGTCCATACAGGAAACATGTGGCGGCTCCAGGAAGCGACATGTGGCAGGCAGATTTGGACATTTGGGCATACGGATGGACCTATCCGGAGGTGACATGTGTCACCACTGGAAGGGTGACACGTGGCAGGTGACAGAGTCGTACGACAGGGCTGGCGTGGCAAGGTGACATGGCATGACGTGGCAGTCATCTATTGGCAGGTTCTGAGCAAATCGTTTGATGACATGTGGTGTTTATTTGGCAAGTGATTGAGAGCCACGTGGCCCAATCACTGGCTGCCACGTGGCACCCCGGTATTGGCTTATGGTTTATTGGTTCAAAATTATGAAGTTCGTGGGGTTCGACCCCCGGACCCCCCCCACTGTATAGCGCCTTCGTAACGACCACCCAACCAATGAGCCACATGGTGTTTCTTGTAAACTATGCGGCATAAAATGTATTTCAATTTGAATGTTGTTTTAATTGGCGGGGGGGTCGAGCCAGGGCTTAGCCCCGACCCACGGTTACATTGTTTTTTTTAACATATGACCACTTACCAATGGGCGCGAATATGTTAAAACCCACGATCTTGTGGTTAATGTATGTGACCGTAACATATGCCAATAACGGTTGGTGCGGATTGCAACGGTTCTAACCACCTTTTTATTATAGCACGAGGTTCGGTGTAACCGCCAAATGACCGGGAGCCAATTGCTGGAGCTAGCGCCGAATGGAGGTTAGGGCCAGTGCTTAGCCCTTTGGGCTAGCGCTAGGACATATGAAACGCATATGACCGTTCCAAAAGGGCGCACGTGGGTGCAAGGGGCTTATGCCCAATATTATAGTTACAAAGTGGTTTTTTATAACCAAATGTTGGTCTTTAATTATTGTTAAGCCATTTTTAATGTAATTAATCCATTTTTGGGAGTTATTGGGTAGTTTTGGAGCCTAACTTCTTGGAGGAAGTTGAAGATGAGAAACTACCTTCCCAGCTATATAACCCAGGCCTGTTTGAGGCCATGGGGACAGCATTGAGGGCATTCAGAGCAGAATTATGCTGAGGAGAAGCCAAGTCAAAGTCGTTTTGATGCAGAGAAGATTTTGAGGAGGAGACGCTGTCGGATCATTTCTGGGAGCTCCAGACATCCGTTTTGTGTGCCGTTTTCTTTACATGGTTCTAGAGATATAGAAGAACATGACCAGATCAGTCTTGTAGCCATTTGGCATTGCAACAATGTACTTTTGAGCATTTGAACAGAAATAAAGAAGCCTCTCCCACAGAGAAAAGGCCCGGAGACGTAGGCAAAGTTGTGTCGAACTCCGTTATCAATCTGCGTGTTATGGTTTGCTGTCTATTATTTCATTTCAGATCTGCATATGTGTATATGGCTATCATAATTCCTCTTCTTTTCTCATTCTTTCACTAAGTTTTCTCAAATGGTTAATTAACGTATGCAAAATTAAAACTCAACCATAAGTCATTAAAAGATCCTGACGGATCAAGTGGTATCAGAGCTAGTTGACGTTTGGATTTGAGTTTTGCATGTTAACTAGGGAAGAGCTCATCTCAAGGAAGAAAATGGCATCTACAGAAGGACTTTCTCAAAATGAGAAGGAGTTCAGAGATTCGGTGTTTGCCATGGCCGAGATGGTGAAGGTGTTGTATGAAGACTACTTGGAACGAAAGAGCACGGTTCAAGTGAAAGATTCAAAGAACAACAAAGGAAAAGAAGGATTGAAGGAAGTGCCTTCTACATCTGTTTCAGAAAACATATATGAGGTATGTAGTGAAGGTTCCTCATCAAATTTTCCTCATTCTCATCAAGTTGGTTTTGGTGCATTCGAAAAACATACAAAAGGTGTAGGTTTGAGAATACTAACCAAGATGGGTTATGAAGAAGGAAAGGGCCTTGGATGTAGAGGTCAAGGCATTGTAAATCCTATTGAGGTTGAGGAAAGGCCTCGATACTTAGGATTGGGACATGGAAAAGGGGACCTTGGAGAGTCTTCCAAGATAGGTTCCAAAACTTCGGAAGCAAGTAATGCTTCAAATGGCCAACTTAAGACATTGCAAGAACACTTCACAAAAGGAAATGGCGCATCACTTCAAGGTTGTGGTAGTGAATGCAAGTCGTCTCCAAAGAAAAGTGAAGATCAGCGTGGAAGGTATAATGGTCATGTTTTTATTAATTCTCCTTTTGATTATAACAAGCATAATCAAGTAAACCAGAACTTGTGGAATCTTTATCCATGTACTTATTGTCATTCACCTAAGCATTGTGTTGCCAAGTGTTGGAAGAGACAAACTTTGTACAGGAAACCTATGTCGACCAGGAAGGAAACACGACATAAAGGTTCAAGTCCACAACGGAAGAAAGAGAAGGGTAAACAGGTCTGGATGCCAAAAACTCATTGCACATTTTGCAACAAGAGTGGACATCAAAAGGCTAGTTGTTGGAAGCTTAATCCGGAGCTTCGTCCAAGGAAGGACAAAAGGATTTTGCATGTACTCACGAAGGAGGAAGGATTACCAGTGAAGCAAGAGGAACATCATGAAGGAAAGAAACCAGTCACTTGGTTCTGCCAGAAGTGGATGTCTCAACTTCATTGTATTTTGCTTCCATTAATGTAATCATTTTAGTTCAGAGACAAAGAGCAAGCCGGGTGGCCTATCCTGAGCTTGTTGACTGGTCAGTAACCTGTTGGGGACCAAAAGTTCTTATTGTGGGGAGGTGTGATCTGAAATCGGATCCAAAAGCCTAATAGGGCTTGAAAAATGCTCAAAAATGAAAGTGCTTAGAATGCGACGAAACCTATGCCATTGCATCCGTCTCGTCTTCCTGATTCCAGTGGTATATTTACTTTGTCAAACGGAGTCCGTATGGAGAAGATATCGCATTCTGTCCGAAAAGTCAAACATGCAAAAACAAATTTGCTGACTATGCAGTCTGTACAATCCGTACGGACGCTGATGTGGCATGTCCGTACGCTGACGTGGCAGGTCCATACAGGCAACACATGGCAGGTCCATACAGGCAACACGTGGTGGCTCCAGGAAGCGACATGTGGCAGGAAGATTTAGACATTTGGGCGTATGGATGGACCTATCCGGAGGTGACACGTGTCACCACTGGAAGGGTGACACGTGGCATGGATGACGTGGCAGGTGACAGAGCCGTATGGTAGGGCTGGCATGGCAAGGTGACGTGGCATGACATGGCAGTCATCTATTGGCAGGATCTGAGTGAATCATTTGATGACACGTGGCGTTTATTTGGCAAGTGATTGGGAGCCACGTGGCCTAATCACGAGCTACCACGTGGCACCCCGGTATTGGCTTATGGTTTATTGGTTCAAAATTATGAAGTCCGTGGGGTTCGACCCCCGGACCCCCCCCACTATATAGCGCCTTCGTAACAACCACCCGACCAACGAGCCACATGGTGTTTCTTGTAAACTATGCGGCATAAAATGTATTTCAATTTGAATATTGTTTTAAAAGGCGGGGGGGTCGGGCCGGGGCTTAGCCCCAACCCACGGTTACATTGTTTTTTTTAACATATGACCACTTACCAATGGGCGTGAATATGTTAAAACCCGCAGTCTTGTGGTTAATGTATGTGACCATAACATATGCCAATAATGGTTGGCGCGGATTGCAACGGTTCTAACCACCTTTTTATTATAGCGTGAGGTTCTGTGTAACCGCCAAACGACCGGGAGCCAATTGTTGGAGCTAGCGCTGAATGGAGGTTAGGGCTAGCGCTAGGCCATATGAAACGCATATGACCATTCCAAAAGGGCGCGTGTGGGTGCAAGGGGCTTATGCCCAATATTATAGTTACAAAGTGGTTTTTTATAACCAAATGTTGGTTTTTAATTATTGTTAAGCCATTTTTAATGTAATTAATCTATTTTTGGGAGTTATTGGGTAGTTTTGGAGCCTAACTTCTTGGAGGAAGTTGGAGATGAGCAATTACCTTCCCAGCTATATAACCCAGGCCTATTTGAGGCCATGGGGACAGCATTGAGGGCATTCAGAGTAGAATTATGCTGAGAAGAAGCCAAGCCAAAGTCGTTTTGATGCAGAGAAGCTTTTGAGGAGGAGACGTTGTCGGATCATTTCTGGGAGCTCCGGACGTCCGTTTTGCGTGCCATTTTCTTTGCATGGTTCTAGAGATCTGGAAGAACATGACCAGATTAGTCTTGTAGCCATTTGGCATTGTAGCGATGTACTTTTGAGCATTTGAACATAAATAAAGAAGCCTCTCCCACAGAGAAAAGGCCCGGAGACGTAGGCAAAGTTGTGTCGAACTCCGTTATCAATCTGCGTGTTATGGTTTGTTGTCTATTATTTCATTTCAGATCTGCATATGTGTATATGGCTGTCATAATTCCTCTTCTTTCCTCATTCTTTCACTAAGTTTTCTCAAATGGTTAATTAACGCATGCAAAATTAAAACTCAACCATAAGTCATTAAAAGATCCTTACGGATCACCCAGGCCCAAAGTAAACTATTGAGAATTGGAGAGGCTCGATTTTCCACTCTCCCATTCTCAATCGAATCTGACAACTTCTCCCAAGCTTCATCCTCTAGCAAATATGGAAAGAAAGTAACAGGAGAATCTTCAACTCGGTCACCAGAACTTGGCAAGAGGTTTGGACCATAATCCACACCAATATTAATGAAACCATCTCGTTGCATCCATGGATAGAGAAGGACGTCCAAAGTCAACAAAAAGAAAATCATATCATCAGAGCTTGGAATTTAAATATCACCCCAACCCCAGCTCAACTCATGGAAATTGAGGGACGCAAGACCATCCCTACTTAGTGGGAGGCTCCACCCACGAAATTATTCAAACTTAATTTTGATAGAGCCTCCAAAGGAAACCAGAGACCAGTTGGTTATGGTGCGGTCATCCGGAACAGTGACGGCAAAATCCTACACCTCCTAGTAGGTAGCATGGGGCACAACACCAATAATGCGGAATAAATCTGGAGTCTTCTCTATGGATTGCAAGTTGCCTCGGAGCAAGCTCTCTTTCCCCTAATCGTGGAAGGAGATTCGCAAATTGTGATCAAGCTCCTTTCTCATCTGCTCAATGGGGCAGATCCGGAGAATCTATCTCCCAATTGGCGACTCATGAATGGGCTTTGCAAAATAAAAACTATTCTTCAACCGCAACAGGTAATCCTTCTGTCACACATCAGAAGAACGACCAATCAAGTAGCTGACTGGTTTGGAGAAGAGTGGACACCATGATGATTTTCATGCAAGATCTTCAACAGGCCATCGCGGAATGTGGGAAAAGCAAAGCACCAGCGAAGCAGGTTTTCCCAGCACTGCGTCTTGGTCCAGGTTTTTAGGATTTGCTTGTTTTTTCTTGACTCTCTATGCACTATCATTTTGTGCCTCGACCTTGCGTGGCCCAACAACATAGTTTATTTACAGTAGATTATCTATGGCGATGGTGGTATCCCAACTAGGCACCAGAGTCATACTATTTTTTTGAATATATGGCCATACTAGTTTGCGGCCATCTAGCGCAGTGGTTTCCCACCTGGGCATTGTGACCACCTGGTTATTTGCATCTTAGACATCTGTACTTTTTTTAACAGGAACCAATACATTACTCTAACTTACAAAAAAAATAAAATCTATTTTATTAATTCAATGTATTTATCTTAACAAATTAAATACAATCAAAACATAAAAATTACTTTATACACCAAGTAAAGAAGCCAATAAGTAAATATAAATTAACAAAGATGTCGATAAGTTAGTGTTTGTTTTTAGGATATTTAGACACTTGGGAGTTAGTTAAGATCTACTTGGTCTAATGTGTCGTTAGGTAAAAGTGTGTTTCTTTAGTATGCATTAGTATGCATTTGTTGTTTCTTTAGTATGCATTAGTATGCATTTGTAGTTAGGAAATCTGACAGTCACGATATGTTCCCGACATAGAGTGATCCGACAGTATATTCTCCTCGATCTTAACGACCTTTGATCCATGGCTTAACACATTATTGGTCCATGATCTCTATTTAAATATCATGGAGGGTCATTTGTCGATGATTGATTGTGAGAAACTCTCTTGTAAAATCTCTCTGTAATCTTTTTTCTTTTACATTAATAAACTGCTCCAAGTGGCTGCGTTGGTTGGGGCCGTGGATGTTTCCCCGTAGGGGTTTTACCACATCAAAACATCAGTGTGTTGATGTTTGATCTGGTTGTGTGAGTGGTTATTGAAGGTGTTCATCCTATGTTGGAATACATGTGTTGTAGAACATGGTATCAGAGCATGTTTGAAGATACGCTCATGTTGTAGATCGAGATCGTGAAGCCGAGTTGTCTCATCTCCATTTTTTTCCATTTCTGTACATTTTTGGGCTGAGAGGACTGTTCCATTGCATCTGGAGCAATTTTTTTAGTCACGAACGTTTTTAGTTTCACTCGAAAAGGTTTATGTTTGCCCAAGATACGACTATTTCAGCTAGATTCGTATGTATAAGCATGAATACAGTCTTTTTAAATTTTTGCAGAGTATTATTTCGGTTTTATATTGTTTCTTTATGGGTTGCTACTCTTTTAGATCTGCGTATTCTCTTTTCCCTGCCTCCTGTGCAATCTCAACAAATCATAAATAGATAGGAAAAGGTGCATTTTTCGGATAAACTAACCGAGATCTAACCCTTGTTGTCATCGAGAATCGAAAATTTTTCATGTGTGAAAAGAGATTTTTTTAGCACGCTCTCCAAGGCCATTTTCAAAAACAACAAAATCACACTCTCCAAGGCCATCAACAACAACAACAAGCGCATTCTCCAAGGCCGTCAACAACAACAACAACAATCCTCCTACTAAACAATACAATATGTTTTGTTAGCCCACTTAGTTAAAATTTGTCTTATTATGTAAGAGGTCTTGAGTTCAACTCTCTCTTTCTGTTACTTTTTTTGAAAAAAATCATGCTCCATTGTAAATTGTATTTCACTTCAAATACAAAAGTGAATCACTATAAGTAGCTTTAATATTTTATTTTAGAGTTATTTGTTTTGCATGCAACTCTCTTTTCTAAAGTAACTTCATTGGAAAAGTGATCCCCAGTTATTTTTATAAAAGTGTTGAAATGGATATTTGACACTGAGAGGAGGAGGGGTGAATCAGTGTCACAAAACTTCGGACAATTTTCCACTTTTAACAAATTAACTGAACAACAAATATTTATTTCATTTTCTCAATCAATGTATATAAAAGAATAAATACTTTATTTATTTATTTTAACTTGGATGAATACATAAGATCAATCTTTGAATATCATATTCAAACAGTTATGAGAGACCCAACTCTCTGTTACAAGACCCAACTTGTAGTTCTCAGATCCAACTGAGAAATGAGGAATCCAACCCTCATAACAAGTCCCAACATGTTGATCTCAGATCCAACTGAGATGTGAGGGATCCAATCCTCATACAAGACCCAGCTTGTAAACAGGCACCAACCTGATAGAATGAACCTTCATTCAATCCATTATATATAAATATATATACTTCAACAAATTCACCTTCACATCTTCTCACCATTCCTTCTTGTTTATATAGTCTTCCAACTAGTGTGAATTTGAATCATTGTGTCTTTTGATATTTGAACCATTGTACCTTTTCATTTAAAATGATAATATTAATCTTTAATTAATATCACTTTTCCTTTTATCCTTTATTCATAATGCTCATGAATTAACTCTCTTTTAATCATGACTGTGTGTCAGTTCTTTTGTCTTCATGAGTTAATCACAGACATGGATCGACTCATTATATCGTACTCATGCTTCTGTTGTGTTCTCAGTTCACAAACAAATCATATTTTGATCTTTTATCAATTCTCTGTATTATTCCAATGTTAACTCTCTGTCGAATTAAATATTTAAGAGGTGCTTCCTTCAAACCATTTACATATGACCATGTGCGCAAAACCACATGCTTATTGATTTGAGCATTGCCTCTTCTTCTTCCCTTTGTTTCTTTATTCCATACGACCACAGGTGGTGACCAAGCGCTAAGCTAAAGAAGTGCTTGATCACTTGTCAAGTTCGACGGTCACGTTTTAATGTCACGATTAGTTGGACGGTTCTCATTTACTTTGGAACTTCGGCTATTCGTATCTCTTGAATTCTGGAGTAGCAATTCCTCTGAAGTGATTACCTACCGAATGAGTCATAAAGGGACAGTGACCGCTTGTTGTCGGTTAACAACTCCACTTATGTTATCTTTCCATTATACTAGATCATTGGTTGGGAAAGCTTCCGAAGTAGATCAATGGTTAACGTTGACTTCAGCCTTCCACACTTCGGGTGATTTCTCCTTCACATTCCTTCAATCTTCCGGAGTTCATTTCGTCGAAGTAGATCGAACAATTGGATTTTATTCGCATGATGAACGGTTCTCATTCATTTCAGAACTTCGGGCATTCGGGTATTTGCTGGTGGTGAAACTCTCGAAGTACAAAACTCCTGGAGTGACATAACTTACTGATGTCACTTGTTGACGTGGCATGGGTCGAGTGGCTGCCACGTGTCACTCAGATTCATGATTTACACGTACCTGAAATGTCGATTTCATCTTGACACTTGTCATTATCTGACTGTGCCATGTGTCCTTTCTGAGGTGATCTGCTGACATAGATCTCTCAATGTGGCACATATTCTTCTTCTGGATCTAACTGTTGTCCTAACTCCTGAAATGTATCTAAGATCGACGACTGAGAGTGACTTTGGAACTTCGGCCTTTGGGTGAACTCATATGTTCTGAATCCTTTTCTCTCCGAAGTGGTCAGCGCCGAAGTTGACCACTATTCTGATCCAACAACCATCATGTATTGTCTAGATCCGATGGTCCTCATTTACTTCGGGACTTCGGGTTTCGACCTTCGTCATTGCTTATCCTATCCTTCCACTTTATAGATCGGACGGTCAATATCACTCCCGAAATATTACTTAGATCAGACGACTCATGTCCTCTTCGGAACATTTGTGGCTTACACTGTCATTCCACTTTACCCGATCCAAAGGTCGATATTTTATCTGAAGTGTTCGTCAAATCGGACGATTCATGTCCACTTTGGGACTTCGGCCTTCGAGTAATCTTACTTATTCTCAACTCTTTTCTCCCAAAGTGGCCAACGCCGAAGTTGACCACTATTGATCTAACGGTTCCCCTTTTCTATTCCAGATCAACGACTAATACTTTACTCTAGATCAAATCTTGATCTAACAGCTGAGAAACATTTTGAAGCTCCTGCTTCAGATCTAATAGTCCTTCTTTAACCCGAAAAAGATAAACTCAATCCAACGACTATCAGGAATTTGGGTATTCGGGATCTCAGCCCTTTTGCCTTTCTTATCCTATCCTTCCACTCAACTTGATCCAACGGTTGAGAATGCTCCCAGAGTAGATCAACGATCAGGGATGATTGTGGGGTCCCAACTACCACGATATTTAAAACTATCATCGATATCCGCAATGGAAATTGCTCGTTGGTAGTGGAACTGATGCCAACCGTAGATTTATTTGGCGGATGATGATCGATGGTTTAGACTAATTGCGGGATTGGAATTAATGCATTGTTTAATTCTCCCTCCACGCTACACAATCAATCCCTACCCTTGATCTGGCACTTGCATATTAGACATTCACAACTTGATCTGATCGTTGACCAATCCTCCAATGATCCTTCTCTTGTAACTCCCAGATCTCACGGTCCTAGTTTGTCCCGTAATGATAATGGACAAATTTTGTGCATCATTTCTTCTGAGCCTCCTGTGCATCATCTCTTCTGAGCTTTTTGGGTTTATACTTGGTTTCCAACCGAACCGAGGATATCTGCATGCTCTGATCTTGTGTGATCTAATACGCTTCCTCTCCTGAGCTTTGATCTCTGCATATTGTCTGACATTTTCATTCTTTGCATACTTTTAATGCACTTTTCCTTCTGAGATTTGATCTCTGCATATTGTTTGAAATTAATGACAATTTCATCTATGATAACTTATCATCTCATCATAATAACATAGACTGTTGACATCAATGACAATATGTCCAACAATTACCCCCTTTGTCATTGAGGGAAACACACTAACTTCATACACAAACTTCCCTTGTGATGATGTTTTCCTCCTGTGAAGTTACTCTCCCCCTTTGACATCAATGGCAAAGGGTTTATCCCCTTATGATCAACATTTGTCTTTCTGCATGTTGTTTGACCATAATATGAACTTGGGTAACTCCCCCTGCAATCA
>CBVK0100413377.1:0-19748 GCA_900067695.1 Picea abies | reverse complement strand
TTCTCCTCAACCATGAGGATCCACGTGACGTGCCACATACCATCGAAAACAACATGATGTATACTATCCATTCATGGGTGTTGTATATGCATGTGCATTGTACTTCATGTCCAAATACCTTTATCAATCTTGCGGTCCAAAGCCCATGACTAGGGTTGACATCAATGACAACAACCAATCTTCCAACAGGTCTTTTGTTTTCATGTTTCGCTTACCATCTAATTTCTATTCCTTTTTTCAAAATTTATTTTCGATTGGATTTAGTAGGTTGGGGAAATAAGGGAAGATCCTCATATGGACACACATATGAGATGCTTCTTATTACTGCATTTATCATAGTGATTCTACCAGAACATATTGCAAGTTTTTTTTTATGTTTGTTCCATAGGGGTATTAGGGAAAAGGAGGAGGAGGAGGAGGTATGGTTGATTCCAAAAAGGTTTAATTTAATTCCTTTTCTCCCACATCAACATATTGTGTGTGTGTTTTTGATTTAAATTACAAGGAATTATATTATATGCTAATTTTTATTTATTGGTTGTGATGCAAGTGAGGTAGCACTTATGAAAGTATCAAATCCAAGGTTGAGTGAAAGTGTTCTTTTTCTACAAGACCACTATAAATTCTATTTTGAAATTCTCCACTTTTCACTTACAATGATTCTTATTCCTCCTTACCTATTTACTTATGCAATTATTCCTTCTATTGAAAGATTAAGATAATTGGCATTTTCATAGAATATTTTATCTTCTTCAAATGCTATTGATTTTCATTTTAAGTTCATTTTTTAATTTTATCTATTTCATAAAAATGCACAAAGAGATACGTGTTATACTTTCCTATACACCTTATTTAGTACAACAAAATATTTTGTCAAGTAACTTTTATAATTTCAATTCATTTGGTATTTGAGTAACAAATGTAAATGTGTTGAACCTACACATAATAGATCTATCTAGAAAATACCACACACATTTGCAGAGAGAAATTGAGAAATATGAAGCGAGAGAGAAAGAATAGAAGAATTCTCATTAACCATAATGAATAATGAATAATTTACACATGATACACTCTATATAAGTCAATCAATGCAAACTGGAGGAGAACCAATGCGCCATACTGGTGGTCTAGAGTGATCTGGACACATGCCAACAGTTACGAGAGTGAACTGCCACCTAGTCTAGTCTCTCAGGCAATTACGGGAGTGAACTACCACCTAGCTAAGTTAACTAGCCAACCAGTCTTTAGTTAACTGACTAAAATAGAGTGTAGTGAGGAGTAGATCAAGGAATAAAGGGTAATGCGCCAGTCTAGTGATGAAACTAAGGCTAATGCGCATTATCATGGTGATCATTCCAATGTTGCATAGTGACAAAACTAATGCAACATCTAGACTCAAATCAACTAGTCAAACTGAAGAGAATATTCTCCAGGTGGAATATTCTCCCCTAAAATATAGGAGACTGGATAATGACTAATAATGACTAATAAACAAGGAAAAACCTTAGGAAAAAAAAATCCTAGGTGTGTGTGAAATAAATCCAACACCCCCCTTGAACATCATTGTTGACGATTAAAATTGTCAACGAAGTTTTTCCTGCAAAGTGTTGCTAAAGCCTATTATTATAAAAAACTAAATAATACTAGTAGGTGGGACCCCTTTTTGAACTATTGGATATCATATCTGTTCATTTTTTAAGTTGTGATGATGTGAAACATGACTTACATGGTTGTTGAAATCTTGTTGATATTGGTTATGATTTGAGCTTATGAAGTGTTGATTCCTTATGTCACTACAACCTATGTTATTCATTAATGTCATTGTTGTCTGTTCTTATCGCACCTGCACAACAAATATGTTAGTGAAATTACATGAAGGGCAGAGTTGAGAGAGGAAAAATACTATAACGAATGCAAAGAAAAGGGACCTAATTCTGCAATACTACATGCAAACAATTGGAAGGAAATGAGAAACAATTGCAAAGGGGAAGAATTTAAAGCTAGCCTCAACTATACTACACGCATGAGAAGACTTAACAATTATTGTTAAACCCTAGCTAACAAGTAAATGGATATGAAATTTTGATTGGGTTATATGGTTAGTACACATATGGTATGAAATGTTGATGGTGCATTTGGCAAGGTAATATTGCTATTGGTTATGTGAATGGTTGAATTATATGGGACTTGAATTATGTTATGGCATAAGTCATGCTATTGGATTTTAATGTGGTGATGTTTTCGATACATGGTTTGATTAATGGTTAATGAAGAATGTGTTGGCATGTACTGATGAATTAATGCATTGTGGGTGGATGCGATATGCATTTACTGCACGTCACCTTTACTCCTCCTATTAGTCGCCACCCTAGTCATGATATTGTTTGATCTTGCTGTTGTGGTTATGCTTCGAATTTTTAGCAGGGAGGAACTGCTTGGCTAACTCTCGTTTTAAGGAATTTGATTATAGGTATGTCTTTTTTTGGCCATTAGTGACTCTACTCTGGTTATGAAATGATTACTGGCTCAGGTGTATTGGTTTGTGTTTTCCTAAGTGTTGCAACTGTGTGAAATTTGGGTTCTTGGAATGAAGAGTGGATGGTTCTTCCTGTAATAATTTTGAGTTCATAGAGGTTATTAGTCTTCCTAGGTGATAGCTCTTTGTTATCCCTACTGGTTTAATTAGAGTATACTTGTTGGTCTTGATGGTTTATCTTCATGCTTTCGTATTGCTGAATCCAATCTATGGGATTTTATGGGGTTTAATGATTGAAGCATTTGTGTCACCATGCATTGTACATTTTGACATTGGGTTGTTTTTCACTGCCAAGGGTTGCGCAGTGAGTGATGTTGTTCCTTGTCAGCCTTGTCTTCACCTCTTTGTTGTGGTTGTTTGATCGAAGAAAACAAGGTTTATACCCTGTGTACATTAAATAATTTTTGTCAGGCCGAACTAGAGCCCTACCTTTTAGGTTATGGACCCTGTCATGGATTTGTACCCATCCATGAATGAGTCGTGGTTCTTCCTATATGCACCATGGCCTCAGATTTTTCTCCATTAAAAAGAGTGGTTCTTCTCTCCCTCTGTTGGCTATGGAACAAACCTTAGCCCTCCAGTCTGAATATTGATAGAGAAGACCAGCCTAGCTTGTTGGTTTTAGGACTTGGTTATGTTGGATTGGTGGTATAGTTGTCGAATTTTGAGCACAGGCTTGACCAGTTGCTCACGGGATAGTTGTGTTGATTGGTATATAGTCACTAAATCTGTTATAACCGTGGTAAACCCTACATTTCCAATTTCACTTTCAAAGAACACAATTACTCCCCTTATGTTAATAACTCGATATTGATAATGGAGAGGGCCTCTTCCCCGATTCGATTGATGCATGGGTATGCGAAATTTCCACAGCTTGTTAGGTTGATTGATTTTTTAAGACAATGGTGAGTTGTTTGGTTGATACATAGTGACTAGTATTTGCACTAATGAATGTTTGGATGATTAGATGACATTGGTTACAACTCATGCATGTCGCATTGTGTGGATGGTGTTTTGCAAAATGAAATAAGAGTCATGGTAAATTTGGTTTTCTTTAGGGTCGAATGATTATTGAACCAGATGACTGTAGAAAACATATCCACTTCATCCTTATGTTTGTTCAATTATATAAGCCTGAGGTTGTACAACATGGTCGATTATGGTGTGACTAAATCGAAGCAATATTGTATTAAGTCGATGGCTCAACCCGATGGGTTGAGTTATTTCCGTGACCGTGTGTTTGTTGTGTTAAGTGGAAATGTTGCATCGTGGGGTTTTGTTAGCTTCACACTGTGTATAACATAGATGACTTGAGTTTTCACAATCAAAGATACTCACAGAGTTTTTGAGCATGTTTTGTTGCATCCTGATCATTTGTTGATACAAGCTTGTTGTTGATACCTCATCGTGTTGGATGGATGGCCCAGCTCTTAAATCACATTGAATTGTTTTTTTTTACAGTGGCAGAACTACATTTCCTCAACGAATTACCCTGTGCATAACTTGTGTCTAAATGGTGATTGTTGGTTGTATGATTAATTGTCAATTCGGGCTTGAAAATTTGGTCTTGATTATTTTGGTTACTGCCTATATATGTTTAACAAATATCATTTCATTTAAATGATAGGCCCGATTGCAGGGATAATGACTTCATTGTTAATTTGAAAACATGACTTTTGAGTACTATTGTGGATTGAAGAAATGCATGGGCAGTGGTTGATTTTGATAGTTTACAAATTGGAAATGGGTATTGTTCATAAATTGTTATAAAATGCAAAGTATGTGATTAAAGGGAACAAAACCTCTTACAAATTGTGTGGAATACATATTGTCTTGATCTAGCACTGTGTTGGATATTTTATTATGAATAGTGAACTAGTTAAATTGCACATGAATTGTTGATGGTTGATGCATCTCTTTTCACAACATGTTTTCTGTATCACTTAATTAATTTCATGAATAATAATCGTCTTTCTTCCCTTCCATGATTTCATTTTCCACTAATTACAAATCCCATCACCTTCCCATTTCATTTTTTCACTCCCTATTCTGAGATTGATTACAGTCAAGAGAATTTCGGTGTTAAGGCAGTTGGAAGTGGCAGTGTGTTGTGTGGATTGCAGTGATGTTTTATCGGTTTGCTTTTCAGTTGATTTTTGTTTTCATTTAGCAATGAACATGTATTTTCCCCCTCATTATATCATATTTTCTCTCAATACAACCCCCTCACATATCCCATAACCCTTTTTCACCCCCTGCTCATTGATTAACAGTGAAACAATTTGTATGGATTGGATTGCATGAGTTTGATACATTTATGAGCCAAATCTATTTCATATTTTTAAGAGTTGTCATGTATGGTTATTTAAAAGACTATTTTCTAATCGATCATGCATGCAGGACGATTTTTTTCAGTCGAGGTAGCCATGGTCAAGGAAATAGAGGTAGAGGTAATTGGAACCGAGGCCCAAGAAGGCCCAGGTTCTCCATACATTTTGGCGCTGATTCACAAGACCTTGGCCAATTGTTTCATGCCAGATTCTTCAATTGGATTGGGCAGGGAATAGTCCATCCTAGGCTTGAAAGGCCTCCTTTCCAAGCCTCATAAGCACCTGGTACCCCTGTACCTCCTCATGTCTCATTACAACCCGAGGTCCCTGTAAATGGTGGATGGAAGGAGATTGTCCACTCGACAGTATCCCAACATCATGGCTGGCCCAACCTGTCTTTTCCTTCTCATATGTTAGTTAACCCCATTGCCCAAGCTTCCCCTGACCACTTGCCAGTGAAATCCTCCCATGCTAGCAAGATATTGAAAACTGAGGCCCACCATGCCCTCAATAAAGGAAAAGTCATTGCTTCCCCCTCCTCACCCTCTAATGGATATGACAAATCTGTGTCTTCCCGAATGCATTTGAGGGATGATTGTTCCCACATGATCAATGAGATTAGGCCTAAAGGCTCTGCATAGATAAAGGAAAATTCAGGAAAATCAAGAGGTGACATCAACAATCAAGTAAGGGTTGCATCATAGACTGGGAAATATAGATTTTGAGTTTTTATTATATCTATTGTTTTATGACAGTTGACTTCAGGGATCTTTGGACAACATATTTATTTTGGATATATGAGTATTGCTTTTTAAATAATTTCAAATTTCATGAGTTTAAATTACCCAAGTGAATATTTTGATGGGAGACACAAGGAGGTGTGTTTTTCTTAACTAACGGTTATGTTATGATTGTTATGATTGTTATGAACTAAAGGGAGTCACAAGGGGTCCCACCTATTAGTTATTATTTATTTATGACCCTTATTATAATTATTACTCTTCCCCCTAACTAAAGTTAGTTGAGTCTTTTAATGAACTTAACTAATGAATCGATTCAACTTCTTCAACCAATTCTAATTTATTAAAAGCAAAAGGAAAGGAAAGAACAAGAGGAGGATAGAAGTAGAAGCATGCTAAGGTTTTCTCTTTGAGTTTATGTTGAGATAGTTTAGTTTTCATTCATTCATATATTCATCACAAGCCTAATTATGTTTTATGATAGCATGGTATTATTGTAGACAACAATATTTAGGGCTAAATCAAATCATTCAAACACTTGTTTGTTAGAGGTGTTGATCTATCTTTGATAGTCTGTGTAGACTTGTTTATTTGTGAATTATTTTTCATGACTGATAAAGGCTATTGTGCAGATTCGAGTGGGCAACAATCTGTGGCAAGTTGATCCAACTTTTAGAGTTCAGTTTTGGTTTTCTGTCAAAGGTCCTTTTGCATGTTCCATCAGGGATGTCTAAGTTTGACTTTGGTCCAAGATTTATGTATGAGATTTTTTAAAGAAAATGACTCTTTGGTGAATTGGAATGAAATAAAGGATTTTTTTATGTCTCATCTATCTTTATTATCATCTTTGTGTCTTTACTTATGTTCTTACATTTATTTCAACAACTATTATATTCAAAAAATTACATAAAAAGTGAATTTCCAGCAAGCTTTTTGTTGATAAAAGACTAGCCTAAGCACTCATAATTAATGCTTGTGAGTTAGGATGTTATTTTTGTTGGCTATAAACATAGGGTGATATTCTCGCCTACTTTTATTTAGACAAGTAAAGTCTGAAAATGCTTGAGTAAGATCATTTCATATCTTTTCCTCAACAATCACTATGGTGAAAATAAAGAATGCGTCCCGACAATAAGGCCATGTTAGGTACCCAAATACAAAAGATACACTGAAAATAAAGTGAGGAAAGAGGTAAAACCTCATGGGAACCCCCCCCCCTCAAGGGACAATGTATGTAAAAAGAAGAACTGACAGTTGCTAGGAAACTATGTCCTTCACTCCAAGACGACTTCGCAGAGAATGGAACTTATGCTTAGTGAAGGTCTTGGTGAAGATGTCTGTCATTTGTTCTGCTAAAGGACACAACTATAGTTTGATTATCCCCTCATGTAATAAGTCTAGGATGTAGTGCACGTGGATCTCGATGTGCTTCATCCGCTGCCTCTGAACTGGATCTTTGCAAAACTTCAGAGTGCTCTGGTTGTCACACCAGATGACGATCGACCGATGCAATTGAATGCCCAAATCAGTGAGAAAATTTTGTAGCCACATAGCCTGAATGGTTATGTTAACTGACCCTTTGTACTTTTACTCGGCTAAATATAGAGCAATGGAAACTTGTTTCTTGCTCGACCAACATATAGGCCCGAAACCAAGACTGAGTGAGTAACTAGATGTGGAATTGCAATCAGTGTTGTTGCCAGCCCAATAAGAATCAGTAAACTCGATGAGATATAATGTAGAATCTACTGCATAATGAATCCCAAAGGTGATGGTGCCCTATATGTATCAAAGGATACACTTTGTAACCTTCCAATGTAGCTCATGTGGCTCCTGCATGAACCTGGAAACTGTTCCAACTGCATAAGAGAGGTCTGGTATGGAGTGTGTGAGATACAACAAACTCCCCACTAGATGTTTGTACAGTGTGTTGTCAACTAGTGGAGTGTCCCTGCCATCCTCAAGTTTGAATCATGATAAGAAAGGAGTCGGAGTAGACTTGCAATCTATCATGTGAAATCTCTCAAGGAGATCTCATACATACTTGGCCTAAGATAGTTTGATGCCTGATGCATCCTGATTGATATCGAGTCCAAGGAATAAGCGTAGAGGACCCATGTCCATCATTAAAAATCTGTCATGTAGAATCCTTATGACTGCAGCAATCATTGAATTCAAGCAACCGGTGATCAACAAATCATCAACATACATAACTAAGAGTAGAAGTGAATTAGTTGTCCTGAGCATGTAGACATTCAGGTCTGATTTACAATGTACAAAGTTTTGTGACAACACATAGGAATACATATTGGCATACCATGCCCTAAGAGCCTGCTTGAGGCCATAAAGGGACTTCTTCAGTTGAAAAACCAAAGATGAGTCCTGCATAAATCCTTAGGGTTGCTCCATATAGATATCCTCAGATAGATCATTGTGAATAAATGAATTATTCATGTCCATCTAATGGAATTCCCATCCCTTGGATGCCCAAAGGCAAGTGTTAATCATATGGAATCCATCTTCATTATTGGAGCGAAGGTCTCATCATAGTCAATGCCATGCACCTTTTGAAAGACTTTGGAAACAAGCCTGTCTTTGTATATGCTAATATGTCCATCCACTACGCTCTTGGTCTTGTAGACCCATCTACATCCAACAAGTTTCCTCCCAGAAGGAAGGGGAACCAGATCCCAAGTTTGGTTCTTGAGGAGGGAGTTGTACTCCTCCTGCATGGTAGATTCCCAAACGGGATTTCCAGTAGCCTTGCCATAAGACTGTGGATCTGAAGACTGAACCAAGAAAAAATGCCTGGAGGGAAATGATTCAGTGGTAGTGAGTGCAACATGAGGCTCCTTGAAATCAGATTGAATCCTCCTATTATCAGCTGGATCACCTACAAGATCCCTTGCATCTTGAAGAGTAGTATGTGCCCACTTGGGCCTCTTCTCTGGCTCTACATTTGCATCTGGATGCTTTGAATCTACATCTGACTGTACTGACTTTGTATCTGAATCATCTGATTCCTCTAAATCAAAACTCTCATCTGATGAAGAGTCAGCATGTGCATTCTCATCATCTTGGACAGGTGGAAGAATGAAGGTGTCTGTATGCGACTGTTGAGGTACATGCGAGACACTTTCCTCGAATTGGACACTTCGATCAATGATGAGCCAGTCCGAGGAAAGATCAATAAGTCTATATCCCTTCACATTGTCGAGGTATCCAACAAAAATACACTCTGTGCTCTGTGGATCAAGTGCCTTCCTCTTTTCAGAGGGAATTCAGGCCCATGCACATGAACCGAAAATACGAAAGTGGGTCACTTCTGGTTTGAGGTCGCTCCAAGCCTCATAGGGGGTCTTATCCTTGAAATATCTATGGGGAGATCTATTTTGGATGTAGGTTTCACAATTAAGTTCTTTGGCCCATAGTCTCTGTGGTAGTGACTTTGCATGTAGCATGGAAGATGCCATCTCCTTTAGAGATCTGTTTTTTCACTCAACAACTCCGTTTGTTGTGGAGTATAGGGAACTGTGTGCTGCAACTGAATCCTTGCCTCATGACAAATATTTTGGATCTCATGATTGGCATACTCTCCCCCGTTATCAGTTCAAAGGACTTTTATTTTCTTTCCAGACTGTGTCTCAACCAGGGCTTTGAAATCTTTGAGGTGTTGAAAGACCTTAGATTTTTTCCTGAGAAAGTAAATCCATGTGAAACGTGAGAAATAATCAACAAAAATGAGAACAAACCTTGCTTTGTTGATAGATGGATGTGAAAAAGGACCCATGGGGTCATTATGGATTAGATCTAAAGGAGCGGAATCTCTCTGAGTCTTTCCTTTGTCGAATTTCTCTTGAGGGTGTTTTCCAAGAACCCCTCACATACTCCCTTGGAAAAATGGATGTCTGGTAGACCATCAACCAATAATTGGTTGTTGAGTTGTCGCATATATATGAAATTCAAATGCCTGAACCTTTCGTGCCATATCCTTCTACTTTCATCAGCATGGGTAAGCAGTAAAGCATAATCTGGTTCAATAAATTCAGAAAATGTATACAATCTAGATTGATGATTTCCCTCACCGGTAGAAACCATGGAATTGGTTTACATGTCATAGATGTCCACTGCATTTGGTGTGAATATTAATTTCTTTCCGGTGCCGAAATTCATCATCTGATACATGGAGAGAAGTTTGATGAAAAGTTTGGGAATGTGAAACACATTCTCGAAGCCTTCGTTGGTAAGTTCAATCCTTCCTTTGTCAGTGACTTCGATTGGAGATTTGTCTCCCATCAGTATAGGAGAACCTTTGCATGCATCCAATGAAGAATATAATTCTTTTGTGGTATCCATGTGATGTGATGCTCATGAATCTACGATCCAAGCATCGGGAGAGGAGTTGATGGCAATCAAGGCATGGCTAGAATTGCCTTTTTTGGAATTATGATCTTCTGGAATCTTCTTATTGGCACCCTCGAGGATGCGATCTCCAAGGTTGTTTTTCTGAATTATTTGAGTCATGAGATTTATTTTTTTCTGCATGCATGCAGATTTTGGATGGAATCCTTTATGGTAGTATGAGCATTTATCTTCTTTTCTTTCCTTTCCTCCTTTGGATCCGGAGGCATCGGAAGGATTGCTTTATGTCTCATCTGTCTTTATTATCATCTTTGTGTCTTTCCTTATGTTCTTACATTTATTTCAACAACTATTATATTCAAAAAATTACATAAAAAGTGAATTTCCAGCAAGCTTTTTGTTGATAAAAGACTAGCTTAAACACTCATAATTAATGCTTGTGAGTTAGGATGTTATTTTTGTTGGCTATAAACATAGGATGATATTCTCGCCTACTTTTCTTTAGCCAAGTGAAGTCTGAAAATGATTGACTAAGATCATTTCATATCTTTTCCTCAACAATCACTATGGTGAAAATAAAGAATGCGTCCCGACAACAAGGCCATGTTAGGTACCCAAATACAAAAGATACACTGAAAATAAAGTGAGGAAAGAGGTAAAACCTCATGGGAAACCCCCCCCCCCCCTCAAGGGACAATGTATGTAAAAAGAAGAACTGACAGTTGCTAGGAAACTATGTCCTTCACTCCATGACGACTTCGCAGAGAATGGAACTTATGCTTAGTGAAGGTCTTGGTTAAGATTTCTGTCATCTGTTCTGCTAAAGGACACAACTATAGGTTGATTATCCCCTCATGTACTAAGTCTAGGATGTAGTGCACATGGATCTCGATGAGCTTCGTCTGCTGCATCTGAACTGGATCTTTGCAGAACTTCAGAGTGCTTTGGTTGTCACACTAGATGATGATCAACCGATGCAATTGAATGCCCAAATCAGTGAGAAAATGTTGTAGCCACATAGCCTAAATGGTTATGTTAACTGCCCCTTTGTACTTTTACTCGGCTAAATATAGAGCAATGGAAGATTGTTTCTTGCTCGACCAACATATAGGCCCGAAACCAAGACTGAGTGAGTAACTAGATGTGGAATTGCAATCAGTGTTGTTGCCAACCCAATAAGAATCAGTAAACTCGATGAGATATAATGTAGAATCTGTTGCATAATGAATCCCAAAGGTGATGGTGCCCTGTACGTATCAAAGGATACACTTTGTAACCTTCCAATGTAGCTCATGTGGCTCCTGCATGAACCTGGAAACTGTTCCAACTGCATAAGAGAGGTCTGGTATGGAGTGTGTGAGATACAACAAACTCCCCACTAGATATCTGTACAGTGTGTTGTCAACTAGTGGAGTGTCCCTGCCATCCTCAAGTTTGAATCATGATAAGAAAGGAGTCGGAGTAGACTTGCAGTCTGTCATGTGAAATCTCTCAAGGAGATCTCGTGCATACTTGGCCTAAGATAGTTTGATGCCTGATGCATCCTGACTGATATCGAGTCCAAGGAATAAGCGTAGAGGACCCATGTCCATCATCAAAAATCTGTCATGTAGAATCCTTGTGACTGTAGCAATCACTGAATTCAAGCAATCAGTGATCAACAAATCATCAACATACATAACTAAGAGTAGAAGTGAATTAGTTGTCCTGAGCATGTAGACATTCATGCCTAATTTACAATGTACAAAGTTATGTGACAACAGGTAGGAGTACATATTGGCATACCATGCCCTCAGAGCCTGCTTGAGGCCATAAAGGGACTTCTTCAGTCGACAAACCAAAGATGAGTCCTGCATAAATCCTTGGGGTTGCTCCATATATATATCCTCAGATAGATCATTGTGAATAAATGAATTCTTCATGTCCATCTAATGGAATTCCCATCCCTTGGTTGCTGCAAAGGCAAGTGTTAATCATATGGAATCCATCTTCATTATTGGAGCGAAGGTCTCATCATAGTCAATGCCATGCACCTTTTGAAAGACTTTGGAAATAAGCCTGTCTTTATATATGCTAATATGTCCATCCACTACGCTCTTGGTCTTGTAGACCCATCTACATCCAACAAGTTTCCTCCCAGAAGGAAGGGGAACCAGATCCCAAGTTTGGTTCTCGAGGAGGGAGTTGTACTCCTCCTGCATGGCAAATTCCCGAAAGGGATTTCCAGCAACCTTGCCATAAGACTGTGGATCTGAAGACTGAACCAAGAAAAAATGCCTGGAGGGAAATGATTTAGTGGTAGTGAGTGCAACATGAGGCTCCTTGAAATCAGATTAAGTCCTCCTATTATCGGTTGGATCACCTACAAGATCCCTTGCATCTTGAAGAGTAGTATGTGCCCAATTGGGCCTCTGCTCTGGCTCTACATCTACATCTGGATGCTTTGAATCTACATCTGACTGTAGAGACTCTGTATCTGAATCATCTGATTCCTCTAAATTAGAACTCTCATCTGATGAAGAGTCGGCATGTGCATTCTCATCATCTTGGATAGGTGGAAGAATGAAGGTGTCTGTATGCGACTGTTGAGGTACATGCGAGACACTTTCCTCGAATTGGACACTTCGATCAATGATGAGCCGGTCCGAGGAAAGATCAATAAGTCTATATCCCTTCACAATGTCGGGGTATCCAACAAAAATACACTCCGTGCTTTGTGGATCAAGTACCTTCCTCTTTTCAGAGGGAATTCAGGCCCATGCACATGAACCGAAAATAAGAAAGTGGGTCACTTCTGGTTTGAGGTCACTCCAAGCCTCGTAGGGGATCTTATCCTTGAAATATCTATGGGGAGATCTATTTTGGATGTAGGTTTCACAATTAAGTTCTTCGGCCCATAGTCTCTGTGGTAGTGACTTTTCATGTAGCATGCAAGATGCCATCTCCTTTAGAGATCTGTTTTTTCGCTCAACAACTCTGTTTGTTGTGGAGTATAGGGAACTGTGTGTTGCAACTGAATCCCTGCCTCATGACAAATATTTTGGATCTCATGATAGGCATACTCTCCCCCATTATCAGTTCAAAGGACTTTTATTTTCTTTCCAGACTGTGTCTTAACCAGGGCTTTGAAATCTTTGAGGTGTTGAAAGACCTTAGATTTTTTCCTGAGAAAGTAAATCCATGTGAAATGTGAGAAATAATCAACAAAAATGAGAACAACCCTTACTTTGCTGATAGATGGATACGGAAAAGGACCCATGGGGTCATTATGGATAAGATCTAAAGGAGCAAAATCTCTCTGAGTCTTTCCTTTGTCGAATTTCTCTTGAGGGTGTTTTCCAAGAACACATCCCTCACATACTCCCTTGGAAAAATGGATGTCTGGTAGACCATCAACCAATAATTGGTTGTTGAGCTGTCGCATATATATGAAATTCAAATGCCCGAACCTTTCGTGCCATATCCTTCTACTTTCATCAGCATGGGTAAGAAGTAAAGCATAATCTGGTTCAATAAATTCAGAAAATGTATACAAGCTAGATTGATGATTTCCCTCACTGGTAGAAACCATGGAATTGGTTTGCATGTCATAGATGTCCATTGCATTTGGTGTGAATATTAATTTCTTTCCAGTGCCGAAATTCATCATCTGATACATGGAGAGAAGTTTGATGAAAATTTTGGGAATGTGAAACACATTCTCGAAGCTTCCGTTGGTAAGTTCAATCCTTCCTTTGTCAGTGACTTCAATTGGAGAGTTCTCTCCCATCAGTATAGGAAAACCTTTGCATTCATCCAATGAAGAATATAATTCTTTTGTGGCAGCCATGTGATGTGATGCTCATGAATCTACGATCCAAGCATCGGGAGAGGAGTTGATGGCAATCAAAGCATGGCTAGAATTTCCTTTCTTGGGATTATGATCTTCTGGATTCTTCTTCTTGGCACCCTCGGGGATGCAATCTCCAAGGTTGTTTTTCTGAATTATTTGAGTCATGAGATTTATTTGTTTCTGCATGCATGTGGATTTTGGATGGAATCCTTAATGGTAGTATGAGCATTTATCCCCTTTTCTTTCCTTTCCTCCTTTGGATCCGAAGGCATCGGTGAAGGGTTTTGTGTACCCTTCCTTCTTTGGATGTGCATGATCTTTACTTTTGTCTTTATCTTTAGATTTATGATATTGATGGCTTCCATCTTTCACAGTAAGTGAATGCACCTTTGGGCCTTTGATTTTTCCCATGTTGATGAGCTTGGTTTTCTCTTGTGTTAATGATTTGATAAAGTGTTCAAGAGAAGGCATCTTCGAGCTGGCTCTAGAGGCAAATGTGACTGAGTGGAATGTGGATATGAACACAAAGAATTCAAGACCAAGTTTGGAGAGAATGGTGAGAATTGTTTGTTTCTCCTCCTCAAATTTATCAACCCTGAAAGCTTTGAGTTGCAACAGTAAATCCTTGAATTTTGTAAAGAAATATTGGATATTGTTGAATATTTTTGGATCCAATGTGAGAAATTCTACCTCCACCATGTGTCCCCTCATCTCATCCTATTTTCCAAATATCCCTTCCAAGGTGGTCCAGGATTCATTGGGGGTTTTACAGGAAGATATGTGAAAAAGGAGATCAGGAGAAATAAGACTCCAAATTGTTTCGAATGCTTCATCCATTTGATTTAAATACTTGTATTTTTCTATGGCTGATGTCAGTTTTGTGTCTGTATTCAAGGTTAACTTGTGAAATCCTCTAGTTCGGAGATGAATCATTATTCTCTCCTTCCATGCAAAGTAATTATAAGGTGTAAGAATGAACTCTTTTGGGAAATCCATCTTTCTGTTGTATTTAATCTTTTGTACCTGCAAAAAATTGGTGTAGATTTTTCTTAGCAGTCCGTCGGCTTTGATAACATGTAAATGTGTTAAAAATGCATAGAATAGATCTATCTAGAAAATATCACACACATTTGCAGAGAGAAATTGAGAAAGAAGAAGCGAGAGAGAAAGAACAGAATAATTCTCATTAATCGTAATGAATAATGAATAATTTACACATTATATACTCTGTATAACTCAATCAATGAACACTGGAGGAAAGCCAATGCACCATAGTGGTGGTCTAGATTGATCTGGACACACACCATCAGTTATAGGAGTGAACTGCCACCTAGCTAAGTTAATTGGTCAACCGGTCTTCAGTTAACTGACTGAAACATAGTGTAGTGAGGAGTAGATCAAGGAATCAAGGGTAATGCGCCAGTCTGGTCATGAAACCAAGGCCAATGCGCATTATCATGGTGATGATCACAATGTTTCATGGCGACAAAACCAATGCAACATCTAGACTCAACTCAAGTAGTCAAACTAAAGTGTCAACTGAAGAGAATATTCTCCAGGTGGAATATTCTCCCCTAAAATATAGGAGACTGGATAATGACTAATAAACAAGGAAAAACCTTAGGAAAAATAAATCCTAGGTGTGTGTGAAGTAACTCCAACAACAAATACCATGGAAAAATAATAAGTGGTAGTATGCATGTATCTATGTATTTTGTGAGAGAGACATATATGATTATGTATTTATGTAGTGCATATGCAACGAGCAAGTTGTGTGTTGTTGAAGGTAGAATATGGTGTATACATTTATTTTGTAGAGGGAGGAGACACGCCATAACAAATTAACTTCATTAAGTACTAGAATAAAATCAAATCATTTGATGGAGATCAAATATTATCTTCTAATTCCAAGTATGTATTTATTATTTCCTCCAACATCTACTTTCAATGACCCTTGCCCTTTATTTTTTTCTAAAATATGGGACAAACCCTTCTAGAGTAATTTTAATATTTGTTTTTTTTATTGGTATCAACTTCTCAACTGTATCTACCACCTTGCTAATTTTATTTTGATGTGAAAAATTAGGGACCATGCTTTATGGGAAAGTGAGGAGCATGTTTGTTTCTCATTTATCTAATCTGATTTATGATGATGTCTGTTATTGTAGGTTGACTTTGGCTTCTCATTTGGGAGAGACAAACATGATTATTGATTTATGCCATACAAATGCAATGTTGTTCAAGGTAGAACTTGATGTATGAGTGAGAGAGGAACCTGATTGATTCTTATTCATATGATACATGTTTTTAGATTTGTTATTAGTGGATTTGATCTTATCTAAGCTCTTATATTTTTGTTTCTATTGATATATATATATTTATCTGTGTTTGTTGTTTATGGTTTGTAGGGAATTCCATGGATTGGATTGAATATTTTATAGTGTGAATGTTCATACAACCCTTATGTTATGGATTTCGAAACACACTCTGAAACTCTATGCATTTTGCATTGAAGATTGCAAGGCACATTTGTTTTTCATGGATGCATTTTTGGATTGTAAAGAAAAGCATAGGAAGGTTGTTAAAGAGTGCATAGAAAAGCATAGGAAGGTTGTTAAAGAGTGCATATACCTTGGTATGCCTAGGGTCTAAAGAGGGTCAGACTCCAACATCTCTCTAGGGACTCCCTTCAAACCTCATCCTCTTTACATCTTTATGTCATTCTTCAATCAACTCTAGTTGGAACTTAGTCCACATATTATAGAAATAAATGAACCTTCCACTCCTCTCTTCCTCCCTGGAGGAGACATGCCATAACAAATTAACTTCATTAAGTACTAGAATAAAATCAAATCATTTGATGGAGATCAAATATTATCTTCTAATTCCAAGTATGTATTTATTATTTCCTCCAACATCTACTTTCAATGACCCTTGCCCTTTATTTTTTTCTAAAATATGGGACAAACCTTTCTAGAGTAATTTTAATATCTCTTTTTTTTATTGGTATCAACTTCTCAACTGTATCTACCACCTTGCTAATTTTATTTTGATGTGAAAAATTAGGGGCCATGCTTTATGGGAAAGTGAGGAGCGTGTTTGTTTCTCGTTTATCTAATCTGATTTATGATGATGTCTGTTATTGTAGTTTGACTTTGGCTTCTCATTTGGGAGAGACAAACATGATTATTGATTTATGCCATACAAATGCAATGTTGTTCAAGGTAGAAGTTGGTGTATGAGCGAGAGAGGAACCTGATTGATTCTCAGTCATATGATACATGTTTTTAGATTCGTTATTAGTGTATTTGATCTTATCTAAGCTCTTATATTTTTGTTTCTATTGATATATATATTTATCTGTGTTTGTTGTTTATGGTTTGTAGGGAATTCCATGGATTGGATTGAATATTTTATAGTGTCAATGTTCATACAACCCTTATGTTATGGATTTCGAAACACACTCTGAAACTCTATGCATTTTGCATTGAAGATTGCAAGGCACATTTGTTTTCCATGGATGCATTTTTGGATTGTAAAGAAAAGCATAGGAGAGTTAAATTTTGATTTTTGTTAAAAAAATGGACCTCCATGGAAGGTTGTTAAAGAGTGCATATACCTTGGTATGCCTAGGGTCTAAAGAGAGTCGGACTCCAACATCTCTCTAGGGACTCCCTTCAAACCTCGTCCTCTTTACATCTTTATGTCATTCTTCAATCAACTCTAGTTGGAACTTAGTCCACATATTATAGAAATAAATGAACCTTCCACTCCTCTCTTCCTCCCTAATGCCTTTGTCCCCCCACCAAGGAGGGTTTTTAAGGGAACTCTTAGTCATGTCTCGTTGTGCAAAAATATATACAAATCAATCTACTGCCATTTCTTTTCTCAAAATTTTTAAGAATGTAATTGGATTCTCCATGCATAAGAAAAGGTTGCCTCTAATCAATTAGAGTATGTAGATATGGATGAAACAAAACAAAATTTTCAATCTTGGTTGTCATCAAGATTGACTTCATCTAGGATTGAGAGGGGGAATGAACTCTATGTTCCATTGGTGGGTGTGGGATAATCACTTGTGCCCTTCAATCCCAATAGTTTCTTTAGAAGGTGGCACATGTTTCCTTTTGTCTCCACAATATCTATAGTTTTCTCCATAAACAGTCTTCAAGGTATCTAGATTCTTCTACTACCCCTAGATACACTACTCTTATTAAGATTTCACCCTTACATCGAGCGTGAAGGATCCAAAAGCATCATGGGATAACTCTATGATAAAGAGTGTATCATGTGCCTTATTTATGGAATAGTGCATGTTTGGTAGGAATTTACCCTAGCAACATAGCATAGAAATGAGTAGAAAAAATGGACCTCCATGGAAGGTTGATAAAGAGTGCATATACCTTGGTATTCCTAGGGTATAGAGAGGGTCAAACTTAAACATCAATCTAGGGACTCCCTTCAAACCTAATCCTCTTTACATATTTCTGTCATTCTTCAATCAACTTTAGTGGGGCCTTAGTCCACATATTATAGAAATCAATGAAACTTCCACTCCTCTCTTCCTCCCTAATGCCTTTGTCTCACACCCCAAGGAGGGTTTTGAAGGACACTCTTGGTTCACATTGTGGTTTTGTGTAATGTACCCATCTCCCACGTTGAGTGCCATTACCACTAAATCAACTAACATATTCATTCAAAAGTGGAAAAAAATGTGCAACATGACATACAATCTCATGTAGCTAATGGTGGATTTTAAAATAGTGAATGCAAATTATTAAGCATGCTCAACAATAATTAAATAAATAGAACAAAAATCAAACACATTATTCAAGCATAACATTCACACAATGAATAACAAAATGATCAAGTCGCTTATCTTTGTGAATATTTACACAACTGACTGCAGACACTAGACGTTCCACCCAACCATAGACTTTGTTGCTCCAATTCTCTCAGCAACAAGTCAACCCAAATACCAACTAATACATGGTGAGGTAACTCCTACAACACTTCCAACCATGCATCTCTCTTCCCCATAATTATACACAACCCAAGGGATGATATTTCTCTCTCTGAAGTGCAGTCCATCATACAATATCCATCCCCTCTTGGGATCTAGTACATAACAACCATGAATGTTTCTATTGGGGGATCTAGGAAATCTTAGAACAACCTCAGTTGCTCTTGGGTAATTTATATAACAATAATTCACTCACATGAATAACAACCTAACTCTTCATGCAATTTCTAACTCCAACAAGTTGTCCTTAAACACAAAAAGGATTCCTACTCTTTCTCAACACTAAACTATCGTTTTTTCCTCACTTCATGCTCAATTGAAAAACTCCCTTCCTTCCTACTCAAATTTAATTCTTCTCCCATGCTTGCTTGACTCTTACTCTCCCACCAAGGATGATTGCACTCAACCCATGATTCCATTAATAGGTGAGTTGACTTCCCCACCAACCTCTGACACAAATTCAATGATTGAGTCTGTAATAAGTCAAAGGGATAAATAGTTGAATGGTGAATTTATTAATGAAGGTGGCTTAAGAATCGAGGCATTTGGAAATCCCTCAAAACCTCCATTAAACCCCCTCTCTTGTGGAATCATATTTTCCCCATTACTATGGTCCTTACCCATCTACAACCGATGATGTATTTCATTTTTTTTCAATGTACAATGTTTACATATTAGATTTTTTGGCCCCTGTCCATTCATAATATTTACAAATATACAATGCTACACCGGGGATCAAAATTGGGGTGTTACATTTTGATTGGCACTTCTACCCATAATGATAAAGTCTTAGGCAAGAAACCAAGATATAAAAGATCAAAATTTAGACCAAAAAGGAATCCCAATATAGGTTCCATGCGCAGTTTAGACTGAGAATGTATATCAATAAAGGTTGATAAAGTGAGATCGGAAGAGCGGTTCAGCA
>CBVK0100413376.1:0-19749 GCA_900067695.1 Picea abies | reverse complement strand
TTGTCTCTCTTGCAATATCTCTAAATATTCATGTGTTATATCTCCGCTCTCATTTCGTGTCGAAAATAATCCGGATCACACTTCCCCACCAAATCCAAGGTCGATATGATTTAAGATAATACAAAGAAAAATATTCAGGATTAGGAATAAAATAACATTATGTCGTTTCCCCCTATTGGCACACTTACTTATGCTGAGAGGGGGTCAATAAATATAATACTACGTTTTATTTTCTTTCAATATTTATCAATGTGTTACTTTACCAACTATAATCGTAATGATAAACACACAATCATATAATCCACAATACACAGAGATTTAATGTGGAAACCCAAATGGGAGAAAACCACAAAACAATTATTTTATAAAATCATGTAAACAATAACTTATTGTTACAATGTTTTCAGGCATCAACCTGTAGGAGACACCAAACCCCTTAGCTAAGCACCAACTCAGTACTTCCTGTACGCACCAACCTACAGTTGAAATATTTGCAGGCACCAACATGCAAGAAACAACAATCCCATTAGATAAGAACCAACTCAACAATATGTAGGCAACAACCTACTAGAGACACCAATCTCCTCAATCTGTCAATAATGTCAAATATTTTCTTTCCTTCAAGACTTTACTTGCATAAAACTATTTCTATGTCTCTGCTATCACAACACATTCCTTCAGTTCACAATCTGCTTGATTTCAAAAGTTCCTTAGACCTTGTACCTCCCAACCACCCTTAGATGATTGCATTGTCTTCCTTCCATTTTATGGAATCCTCAGACCTCGGATCCTTAGAGCTTATCTTCACACGATCCACCCTAGCTCACATTTCTCACACCCTCAAAACAAGCTCGAGCCATGATATTTATATAGTCCATGCTTCCATGGATTTGTCCACACAAAAATATGTCCATGTGGTCGACTCCAGATCTCCTCAAAATTGTGGCTATCAACAATCTTTTCTCTATTCACATTACAAACCTTGACGTTCAACAATCATCCAATCTAATCTTGACTTGATCTCAACCATTGATATTTTATTATTCTTTGTCTAATACAACACGCAAACGATCTCATTGCTCGGCACCTGTTGGATCTGGTTCCCAATCAATTCTCATTCGTTGATCTCTTCTTATCATATCAGGACCATTGGGTCTTGTAACACACACCATATCACTCAATACTTAGCAGCTACCCAATCTTCCTTCGAATTAAATATCCATAGTTGATCTCATTCAATGGCTATAAAAATATACTACATGAGCCCAATTTCTCTCTAACCATTCGATCATTCCTTCGGATTTAATATTGATTGTTGGTTTGTTAACTATCCACCAAAACACACCATGCAACCACAATGCACAACTGTCATCTAATCAGTCCTTGGATTAATTGTAAGCCATATATCTTCTATTGTTGGCCATTGAAACACTCCACATGATATTAACACTCATCAATCGTCTGATCTAGACTATGACTCAATCTCATCCATCAAAACATTTTACCATGGGTCTAATCCCATCACTTATTCCATTCAAACTTTTGTGACCTCAAAAATACACCCTCGCATTCCACATCACTTATTTTGCACCCAACTTAGAAACTTTTCAAACATATCACTGTGGGTCTAAGGCATTTGCATTCAAACTTTCATGGCCTCCAAAATATACCTGCGCATTCCACCATACTTATTTTGCACCCATACTTAAAAAAATTTCAAGCATTTCACCACACTCTGTGAGAAATCACCATACTTCTTCGCCATGCACATCAACCCACCATTCTTCATTAACTCTGCGATGTCTTGATACTTAATCAATTTTTGGGATTTCACCGCAGGTTCACACTCATTTCATTATTTCTTCTCATACTCTCAATTCTCTGCCGCTCTATGGTGTTGATTCCTGGAAAATAATGTGGAGAAATCGCTTAATCAAGAACCCAATTAGGCCTATACTCGTTTGGGATTCTGATCCTCAGTGATATGTGGGCCCGATTGCCACTAAGGGGATTTTCTCCTAGACATGAGACTTTTGTTGAAGCTATTCTAATCTAGAATGCGGAAAAAGAAAGAACTAATCTAAATCTATTCTAAAGCTAAACTATCCTAACTAAGATATAGAAGTAGTTCGTAATGTCCTAGTTAGGAGCAACGGGAACAACAAAAACTTGAGCATGAGATAAAATTAAGCCATTAAGTTATAGAAGTAGTTCATATAACCTAATAACGATTAAAAAAAATACATTTCAATCTCAACTCAATGAATAATTATTGAGGAAAGATTGTATATGTATACTCACGCTCAATATGGAGAAACAATAGAAATCGACCATGAGATAAGATAAGTTGTCAAACTAAGGAAACAGTGCACATAGAAACACAATGATTAGATCAAATACATACTAGTAATGAACCTAGTAAACAGTTACTAAGAAACTATGCATACTCACATTCAAAAGCTAATTAACAAATTCAAACTAATCATGAAAAACAACTTAACAATAATTTTAAATAAACATAAATTTGTGTATGTACAATATATGAACTCATACTCATCTAGAATAAAACTTGTAAATAAAATAGAATACCTTTTAATAAACTTAAACATGATAATAATATCAAATCTTGAATCCAATTAAAAGACCTTAAAGTTTTCCACTGTCTGCAAAACTCATAGATCGATAACTGATTTCTAACTAAAAATACAAAATATTCCAAAGAAAATACCATCATGATAACACAAGTCTCTCCTAGCCTCGAACCAACTTTTCACCATCGATTCTTTCGTCCTTCAACCCCCTTTTCCTTTATAATTTATCGCTCCTTGATTTGATGAAATAATTGCACTACTTAGTGCCAAGAAAAAAACCATAATCGTGATAGATTCCTTCATTGACGATGAGATCTCGTGTCAATTGTGCAGCGATATTCCAACGATTTGGTGTCTGGAATCGTTGCTAATCCTCATTGGCAGATCTCCTTACCCACATACTTCACAAACCTTCTGGATGTAGCTTTATTCCCGTCTGAGCTTCTCCTTAAAACCCGTGCAAACATAAAAGCACTAGCATAATTAAAAACCTAACTATTTTTTAACTTTGACTAAGACTCTTCTTTACCTATTCAAAAAGGATAATGGAGTTGAAATGTATGAGGAAGCAAATAATATTCATATAATGTACCACGCCTACACCCTTTAACTTTAATCAAGCCTATGTTTACAATGCTTCGTGCAAATTTCTTTGTCATGATTGTATTATTAATGTTTATTGAATCATAAACAAAGAAATTTAAATGATAAACAAAATCACAAAACTAGACTATAAGATTTATCACCAAGGAATTGAAATATCTTGAACTCACCATATTATTTGAACACAACACCAATCATATTTTTAAATTTGTAAATACTTCCAATATGATAATGCAAAGGTTATGTAATCTAGCTTGCAAAATGTCTTTACTGGTTATGCAATCCATCTTGCAAAATGTCTTTACTAAAATGTTAGCTGAAAACTAATCACCTTTTTCAAAATTGATTAGGAGCATTACCTTTTCTTTTATGAGTTTTCAAATATGCCATTAATAATCATGGTAATTGGGTTTATGGCATGTCATTTATGTAGTTTTCTCATTTAGTGGACCTAAAATTAGTTTTTTCATTTTCCAATGCATTCAAATATTATGAGATATTGTGGGGGTGAGGTGAAAATCAGATTGCATATAAGCAGGCTTTAAATTGAATTGTTTTATTTTTCCAACATGTATCAAATATATAAAGGGCATAATTTTTAAACATAAGTTTAAGGTTTGTAAAACTAAATGCTTTTCTCAAAATAAAAAAATATAAGCTTGTGTTCGTTCTTTAATAACCTTTTTTTAAGGCATAAAAAGAATGCATATTGGAAAACTTTATTTGAGTTGATTTTACTATTCCAAAGAAGGGAAAAATAAAAACCCATAATTTTAAACAAAAATTTATGGCTTGTAAAAATAATACATTGTGCAAATCCCAAAATTGTCAGTTTGCTTCCATTCTTTGAAATATATTCTACTTAGGCGTGGATCAACCATCTTTAATTTTGATTTTTAGTTAAATTATTTAGACTGGCCAAAATGCTCAATCAACTCATTTAAGCATAGGAGATCAACCTTTGAAGAAATTATCAAAAAATCATAATAGTCTGAGTTTAGGCAAATTAATGCATGTAATTGACTTGAATACATTCAAATATTGGTGCAAACAATGTTGGATGACCAAAGAGAAAAGAGACTCAAATGGAGCAGATAAGCCAAATCCCCATCTCACGAAGATAAGATAAAGAATCGATAAAAAGTGCGTCAAACCAAACACCAAAGAAAAGAAACCATCAAGTCATATTTTTCCAATACAACAATATGAAATCAAATGCAACTGAAAGCGTGTTTTCCAAAATTTAAATGGGAGCCCCTTTATTTTTGTAAAATTTTAAGGGGAGTTGTTGAGGTCTCAACACACTGTAATCCACGTTTGTCTGGATACTTAGTCAATTTTTTGAAATCTCACTGTGGGCCATGGTAATTTTATGATTATTCTATACATATAGTCAAATCTGATTGTTCTAATCAATTGTGTTGGTGTTGTAGATGAGGTGGCTTATGCTGGACTTCTTCTACATGTATACTAGATGGCGTGGCATCTGCAGATCTAGTTGATTGTTATGGAAATTGCATGCTACTGACGTGGACTCTCTTTGATGTGGCACTCATCTCACTTGACACGTGGCATTGATGTGGCATCTAAGGCCACCCACTAGGTATTGATCCCCAATCCTTTAATCTTAGTCATTGATCTCCGATGATCAACTACTAGGATTTATCCAGTTCTGGGTCCAGAGTTTTCCATGACAAAAGTTAACACTTTGCATAGGTTTTGTAGCTCACCTGTTCTTTGTTTAAACCATGTAGTTGTGTCTTTGCGGTATAAACCTTTTGAAAACGAGGTTGTCTCATCCAATCACCATTCTTCTTTAAAACTATGTATCCAAAATTCAATATGTTTTATTTTCGCATAGTCACTTCGCCTTCAAGGTAAATAAAGAACACTTGTAGAAATTTAACAGTGCATAGTCAACTTTCGCACACAAAGGCTTATCTCACATAGGGGAATTTTCTACTCCATCTGTCTAGTTCGAATTCCTTGATATGCTTCTTTAACCTCAATGACAAACACTTATCAATTTGCAGATACATTCATAATCTACATCTATCTTTGATATTAATGACATTGATGATAGTTAGTCTTCCTTTAACATCAGTGACAACACAATTTCTGACAATCTCTCCCTTTGTCATTGATGGAAACACTTAGTTATTTTGGTACTCCTCTTCTTCCTACAATTCTCTCTTTATGCAAATCTCCCCCTTTCTCTATACTCTCCCCCTTTGACATCAATGGAAAAGGGATATTCTCCCCCTTGCACTGTACTCTTCACTTTTTTCTCTACGACTAGCAACCTTTTTGTTTTTGTAGGTACCCTGAAATTGTGTTGCTCTTTTAGTGGTTTAGTGATTGGATGGCATAGGTACTACCCCTATTTTATGTCTGAGATACTCAAATACTTCTCTAGGAAGATGTTTTGTAAAGATATCAACAACCTTTTCCTTTGTACCAATATATTCCAGCTTGACATTTTGTTCTAATTTCACTCTCAAGAAATGATACTTGATTGGAATGTTCTTTTTCTTCGAATGCATGACAATATTCTTGGAGATATTTATTACATTAGTACTTTCGCACAGTATTTATATTGGTTGATTATACTCTACCTGAATGTCCTTCAATGTTTGTTTGATTCAGAGGACTTATGTACAACATGTTGCTTCTGCAATATATTTTTCTTTTGTTGTGGATAGGGAAATTTATGATTTCTTCTTTTTGAACCAAGACACTAGAATATTTCCCAGAAAGAATGCTCCACCACTAGTTATTTTTCTATCATCCACACTACCTACCCAATCTGCATCTGTGTAAGTTGTCAAAGCAAATTCTTTTCCTGTGGGATACCATAAACCAAAGTCCAACATGCCTTTTAGATATCTGAATATTATATTTACTTCCCGCACATGTGTTTCCTTTGTTGCAACTTGAAAAACTCCAACTAACTATACTTCCTGCATAATATTTGGTCTTCATGTAATCACATACATGAGGTTATCTATCATTGATATATACACGGTTTTATTTTCTTCCTTTGATTCATCTTATTTACGTATCTTACAACCAGTGACCATGGGTGTGCTGAAAGGTTTACAATATTCCATTTCAAACTTCTTCAACATATCTTTGATATATTTGGTCTAAGAAATGAATATTTCTTTGTTGGTTTGAGTAATATGCAGTCCTGGAAAGAATGAGAATTCTCCAAGCATGGACATATCAAATTATTTTTGCATTTATTCTGCAAACTTTTGGCTCATTCTATCAACATTACTTCCAAAAATGATATCATATACATAAAATACAATGATTAACATCTCTGCATTATCTATTTTGATGTAAATATTGTTATATGTTGTTCCTCTTTTGAAAACTTGTTGTTGCAAGTACTTTTCAAGTCTTGAATACCATGCTCTGGGAGCTTGCTTTAATCCATAAAGTTATTTCTTCAATCTGCAAACATAATCTTCATTTTATGACAATAAGATTGCTTCAAGTTCTTCGATGTACACTTCTTCCTCTAAATCTTCATTCAAGAATGCTAACTTGACATCCATCTGATACACCTTAAAATTATTGAAGCTTGCAAATGCCAAAAAAATTATAATGGATTCTAGTCTTGCAACAGGAGAAAAGGTTTCTTCAAAGTCAATGCCTTCTACTTGAGCATACCCCTTACAGACCAGTATTTCTTTACTTCTTACTACTTTTTCATCTTCATTCAACTTATTTCTGAATACCCACTTTGTACCGATCACATTTTTATCTTTGAGTCTTGGGAAAAGTTCCCATGTCTGATTTTTCTCAATCGGGTTTAACTCTTCTTCCATATAATTCACCCAATGTTTATCATTACTGGATTCTACAAAGCATTTAGGCTCTATTTTGGACAGTAAAGAGTGATTTCCTATTCAAAACTACTTTCTAGTTTTCTCCTAGTTTGAGTCTTAGCATTTTTATCACCAAGAATTAAGTTTTGTGGATGATTTTTCTGCACAAACCTTGATGGTGTTTGTGTATCTTGGAATTCTTTTCCATATTCTTCTTCTTATTCTTCATTCTCTTGTTCTTCTTCTTCTTTGTTGTAATCTATTTCTTCTGCTTCCAGTTTGTTCTTGTGTGGTATTTCTTCATCTGTTCTAACATTAACATTTTCAACAATATTATACAGTCTTTTGTTGTAACATCTATATGCTTTGCTTCTTGATGAATATCTAAGAAAAATCATTTCATCTACTCTTGAGTCAAACTTGCCTAGATACTCATCATCTTGTTTGATGTAACACTTTCTTCAAGATATTATAAAGTGTTTGATAGATGTTGGTCGACCTTTCCATAGTTTATAGGGTATCTTTTCATTGTTGACTCTGGCTTTCAATCTATTTAGAATGTAGAAAACAATATAAATTGCTTCTCTCCAAAAGTTGTCTAACATTTTTGGTTCATTTAACATTGTCCTAGCGATTTCTTGTACATGTTTGATTTTCCTTTCAGCTACTCAATTTTTTTGACGAGTTCTTGCAGCTGAATACTTTATTCTTATTCCATGATCTTCACAGAATTCTTCAAATTCATTTGTTGTAAATTCACCTCCATTATCTGACCTTAAACATTTTATTTTCAGATCATTCTCATTCTCAACTAAAACTTTAAATGCTTTAAATTTCTCTAATGCCTCATATTTATTTTAAAGAAAGGTAACCCAAGCCATTCTTGTATAATCATCAATGAGCAACATAAAGTAGCTTTTTTCTTGCAAGATTTTTTTTCTTGTTGGTCCATAGAGATATGTATGAACAAGCTCCAATGGATTGGATGTTGCACATTCCTTTATCTTGAAGCTCACCCTTGATTGTTTTCAATGTTGGAACTGCTTGCAGACAGTGCTTGAGGTTTTTGTGATCATTGTCATATCTCGTACTGCTTGTTTGGTACTGATTTTTACCAAGTTGTCCAAGTTCATATGGCCCATTATTGTATGCCACAACCAACTTTCATCTATCTGCCCCATGAGGCATTTTTCTCCATTAATTTCATCAAGAGTGTATACATTGTTTGGGGTCCTAATTTCTTTAGAAACCAGCTTGCCTAAATTTTCTTTTCTGATCTCACATTCTTTGGAGTCAAAATTAAGAGTTTGTCCTTGGTCACACATCTAGCTTACACTAAGAAGATTATGTTTCAAGTTTTCAACACGCAGAACCTTTTCAACCTTAGCTCTTCCATTGTCAAGACTGAGATTTCTCTTTCCAATTATCTTTGAACTATCATTGTCCCCAAAGGTAACATTGCCTTCATTTTTCTTCAGGGTGATAAACTTTGTTATATATTCTCTCATTTTACTAGAGCACCCACTATCAATGTACCATTTATCCTTATTATTTTGTGCACGAAGTGCATCTTGAATAAACAAGGATTTTTTTCTTTTGTTCCTTTTTTCTTGATTTCTTTCCATGATTCTTGGGAATTCCTCTTTTTTATTTTTTTATGAAATCACTTCTCTAGAATTTTTCTATATGCCCATAATTTTTGCAGTTATAACATATGATGTTATAGTTCAACAAAGGGGAAATTGAGTTGTAGTTTCTCCTTGAGGATTCATGGGTATCTTTGTTTTTGTTCCTCGTGTAACCTCCTCTTACTTTTGTTCTAAAATCTATGCTTTATGACCAAAAACATTGCAAGAATAACAATAGCCAAAGAATAATTTTGGTACCTGATTGTATGATTCCATCTTTATGGAAGAGACTTCCTGATTATATCCTTGTGAAGAAGGTTTGTCTTCTATAGAACATATTGTTCTTCCTTCCTATTGTATTTAACCTTGATATATTTTTTGAGTATATCAACATAATTCTTGGTCCTTTATTCACTTTATTTTTTGAATAGGTTGAGGCTTCTTTATTAGCAACTTCCTTCTTTTCACCATAACCAAGACTAGTCTTGTCAAATGGTGATATTTGACAGTTTATGATTTCATTCAAGGTTGTAGATATCTTTTCAAATTTCATGTTGGTGTGTGATATTTCCAACTCCTTTCTTAGATAAAATATTTCATATTCTATACTACTACAAATATCTTCTTTTTCTTTTAGTTGGGCTCTTAAGATTTCTTCAATTCTATTTTTCTCTTCTACTTGAGTTTTTAAGTTGACGATAATATTTTCAATTTCATCGGAACTTTCTTTTGTGCCAAGAGTTTATTTTATGTTCTTTTCCAGCTACTCCCTTTGTAGCCATTTCTCATTCCTCAGTTTCACTATTTCATTTAGATCACATATGAGCTCTCCTTCAAGATCTAATTTTGAATCAATCTCGATATCTTCTTCTTCTGTTGAATCTGCATTTCCATTTTCTAGGACATCAATCTATGTTTCTAAACCCGTAAAGAGAATTTCGTTTGTTTCACTATTATTATCATCAGACGAGTTGTTTTCTTCATTGGTATATAGATTCTTCTCTTGTCTATATAAATTTCTCCTCTTTTTAGTCTTACCCTTCTTGTACCTTTTGAAACTAGAATATTCTTTTACATTGCTATTTACATTCTTTGCAAAACTTGGACATTTAGTAGCAAAATGGCCTACTTCTCCACAATTAAATCATTTGAAGGGAAGCTTACCTTTGTATCTTCCTGTCCCCCTCTTGAGATTTATGAAAAAGTTAGCTTCTCCTGCATCTGATTCACTATCTAAGTTGTCACTCATCTTGTATTCTTCTGTATTTATTTTCTTTGATGCCTTGAAGGTTGCTTCCTTCCTTGATAGATTTTCTATATTATCTTGTTCTATCCTCATTTCATATGCAATGAGGATTTTGTGCAACTCATCCATTGTCATCTTGTCTAGGTCCTTTAATTCTTTAATGGTAGATATCTTGGGATTAAATCTTGAGGGAAGTGTTATAAGCACTTTTTTCACAATGATGGTTTCTTCAATCTCTTCACCCAATCCTATGTTAGTGTTGACAATCTCATCCACATGAAGAAAATAGGACGATATACTCTCCTCTTCATTCATATTGAGGGTATCAAATTGTCCTCTATGGGTTTGTTACATTGTCTTCTTGACCTTGTCATCCCCTTCATATATTTTCTGTAAATTTTCCCATATCTCTTTCATTGAATGCCAATGCATGACTTTAAAAAATACTAATTCTTCGAGGCCACACGGAATTTCATTCTTGTCCTTAGAATTATTGTCACTAAGCCTCTTTCTAGTTATTGGGGCTTTGTATCCATTCTCAACTGCACTTCAAATGTCAAACCCAAGTGACATCAAATAGGTTTGCATCCTTATGATCCAGAAAACATAATTTGATCCATCAAATAATGGAGCTTTGTTTATGGAAAATCCTTCATGTTTATCCATTTCTGCTATAGGGATTCACCTTCCAATGGATAGACTATTATGAAGGAGCTCGCTTTAGTACCAATTGTTGGCACACTTACTTATACTCGGAGGAAAGTGAATCGGTATAAGACTAATTTTTCTTTTCTTTCAATATTTGTCAATGTGTTACTTTACCGACTATAATTGTTAATTATAAACACACAATCATACAATCCAAAATACACAAAGACTTAACATGGAAACCCAAATGGAAGAAAACCATAAAACATTTCTTTATAAAATCATGTAGGAACTAACCTACTATTACAATGTTTGCAAAAACCAACCTGTAGGAGACACCAATCCCCTTAGTTGAGCACCAACTTAGAACTTCATGTAGGCACCAACCTACAACTTCAATATTTGCAAGCAACAATTTGCAGCAGACACCAATCCATTTAGTTGAGAACCAACTCAAAAATATATAGGAACCAACCTATTGGACACACCAATCTCCTCAATCTGTCAATAATGTCAAATCTTCTCTTTCCTTCAATCCTTCACTTGCATAAAAATGCTACTATGTCTCTACTATCACAACACATTCCTTCAGTTCATAATCTACTTGATTTCATAAGTTCCTTAGACCTTACACCTCACAACCAACCTTATATGATTATATTGTATTCCTTCCATTCTCTAGCATCCTTGGAACTCATATCCTCAGAGCGTCTCTTCACACGATCCACCCTGACTCACATTTCTCACACCCTCAAAACATTTTCGGGCCATGATATTTATATATTTCATGCTTCCATGGATTTTTCCACATAAAAAATATGTCTATGGGGTCGTCTATAGATCTCCTCAAAACTGGGGCTATCAACAATCCTTTCTTTGTTCACATTAAAAACCTTTATGCTTAGAAACCCAACAATCCTTTCTTTGTTCACATTAAAAACCTTTATGCTTAGAAACCATCCAATCTAACCTTGATATGATCTCAACCATCGATCTTTTCTTATTTTAGGTCTAATACAAAACACCAATGACCTCATTGCTCAGCACCCGTTGGATTTGGTTCCTGATCAATTCTCATATGTTGATCTCTTCTTACTATATCGGGACCACCAGATCTTGGAAAACACAACATACCACTCAATACTCCGCAGTTGTCGGAGCTTCCTTCAAATTAAATTTCTATCATTGATCTCATTCACTGGCTATCAAAGTATACTACATGCGCCTCATTTCTCTATATCGTTCGATTATATTTAATTTTGACCGTTGGTATTTTATTGTCCACCCAAACACCATGCAACCACAATGAAAATACACCATCTGATGAGTCCTTGGATTAAATGTCAACCATATATTTTCTATCACTAGCCATCGGAACACTCAACACGACCTTGACACTCTAAAACCATCCAATATGGACTCTAATTCAATCACATCCATCAAAACATTTCACCATAGGTCTAAGCCCATCATTTCTTCCATTCAAACATTTGTGGCCTCCAAAATACACCCTCATGTTATGCCACACTTATTTTTCACCCATACTTGGAAACTATTCAAAATTTTTAGCGCGGGTATAAGGCATTTTCATTCAAACTTCTGCAGCCTCTAAAATATACCTTTGTATTCCACCGCACTTATTTTGCATCCATAATTAGAAAATTTTCAAGAATTTCAATGTGCTCCATGAGACATCATGACACTTCTCTGCCATGCTCATCGAGATGTCATAATTCATTAACTATGTGATTTCTTGATACTTATTCAATTTTTGAGATATCACAGTGATTTCACGCCCATTTAATTATTTCGTCTCATACTCCTCATTCTCCATCGCTCTATGACAATCCACGTTTGTCTTGATACTTAGCCATTTTTTTAAAATCTCACCATGAGAGACAATAACTTTATGATTCTTCTATACATACACCTGAATATGATTGTTATGATCCATTGTGTTGATGTTTCAGATGAGGTGGCTTCCACATGGACTTCTTCTACATATATAATGGATGAAGTGGCATCAGTACATGTCCTAAGATGTGGCACCACATGTAGCATATGCATAGATACTTGTTATGGAACTAACGTGGACTCCCTTTGATGTGGCACTCATCTTACTAGACATGTGGTGTTGATGTGGCATCTAAGTTCACTCATTGGGTATTGGGCCTCAATCCTTTGATCTCATCCATTGATCTTCGATGATCAATGGTCAAGATTTATCCAGTTCTGGGTCCACAATTTTCCATGACAAAATTTAATTCTTTGCGTAGGGTTCTGTAGCTACCCCATTATTTGTTTAAACCATTTAGCCATGTCTTTTCAATATAAACCTTTTGAAAATGTGGTTTTCTTGTCCAGTCGCCATTCTTATTTAAACCTATGGAGCCAAAATTTAATCTGTTTTGTTTTCGTATAGTCACTTCGGATTAAGGGTAAACAAAGAAAACTTGCAAAAATTTAACAAATCATAGTCATATTTCGCACACAGAGGATCATCATCACGTAGGAGCATTTTCTACTTCATCTTTCTAGTTCAACTTTCTTGTTCTACTTATTTAACCTCAATTAAAAAATCTTATCGATTTGCAGAGACATTCATGATATCCCTCTGTATTTGACATCAATGGAATTGATGACAGTAAGTCTTCCTTTGAAATCAATTACAACACAAATTCCAACACCCCCTTGATCCCCTAATCCCTCTCTCTTTCCTTTCTTGTGGAATCATATACCCCAACATTTTTTGTCTTCTTCATCTACAACATGTGATGTATTTTTATTATTATCCTTCAATGTACAATATTTACATATCACACACACACACACACACACACACACACACACACACACACACACACATTGATAATCTAGGGATAAAAACTATGGGTGTTACACTACCCTTAAAATAAAGAAAAATATTGAAATGTTATTGATGTTCTCTATGATTCTCTTTCACATTGAATTTTCTCTCCTCCACACCTCCCAATAAGGATAATATATAATTATAATCATAATATGATCTGAACTTCCAAAGAGTGTAATGCAATCTCTTCATCTCTCTGCCTCCAAATGGTTACAATGTCCATTTCAATCTATTTTCATACCCATGTCACTATGTTTTTTTTCAATTCAATCTTAGTGTTTTATAAATACTTGTTATGGTCTAAAAATACTTATATATTACTATAACTTAGCTAATAAAATGACTAAAAACATCATTTCAACTCAAATTGTCTATTCCCTAATCATCGTTCATGTGTACTTTTCAATAGGTAAACAAAACACCCTTTCTCAAGGTCAACATAATTATCAATGCACTCAAGTACAATCTTTACCATGATTAGCATATCTTTCAATAAGGTGGAATCATGGATAGATACATAAGATATTTTTTGTTTAAAATTTGTAAACACAAATAATATTGAACAAGGATGTTAATAAATAAGTACTTCTATGAAATTCCAAGAGCAATGTAAACAATGCATCTATAAAAAGGTATTGCACCATGTTTTTGGCACACTAAGAAAATTGTAGCATCAGGAATGATGTATTTACTTAATATGGGTGCCCTGATGTGTTTTACACATTTTTATGAAAAGAATTTTAAGTTCATTATTTAAAAAATATTACAAATGGTAAAATATTTATTATTCATAGATATATGTGCGCAATCAAATTTGTATGAAAATTAGGTACAACCAAAACAAGAATAGGTCAACCCATATACCTTTGTACATGAGTGGGAGTCCTGGAAGAGGGAGAGGGATTTTTTCCATCATCTTATTACATCTTATAATCATTTCCTTTAAGGAATGTTGGCCTCATCAATTTTTATAAGGAGGATAACTCTCTCTCAAGGGGAATGCATGCTCATTGATGCATCTGATCTATCATTGAGATCATGGTAGGACGAACTTCAGGGTTGGTCCTGATATGTGGTACCAACCCATAGAGAAGGATTTTTATTTTATCATTGAACTATCTAGGAGGGGGGGCATTTTTCCCATTTCCCTAATCTATCGCCTATCATTGATGAAGAGATTCAATTGGCATATGTGTATAGATATATCAAAGTAATCCTCATTTCCACTAGTGATTTCTAGGTTGTTAGGGGGTAGTTAATTTTACATTCTTTGGGAGTAGAAGAAGTTAGGAGTTTACATACATAGTTGGCCAATTATAGAAAACCATAATACAATGACACATCCACAACAAAAAATGTGAAATAAAACATGTGCATATCACTCTTCATAGTCATCACCTTGATTATCTCCATTTCTTGATATGATAACATTATTTTTCTCAAAAAAAAAATTGATCTCATATTTTGTCTTAGTATAAACCACCAATATTTATCCAACACATCTAGGTCAAAAAATACTCGGTTGCAGAGTTGTCAAAAAACATAAGGATTCTTCTATTCATCCCACAACTTTTTAGAGTTATCACATATCAGTCCACTATCACAATATTCATGTACATTACTCCGGTTGGAGGTATACCACCACTTGCACCTAAAAATAACATATTGGAAATAGTCGACTCATATAAATAATGCATCTTGACACTCAACATAATATCCTTCACCAAACACAAATAATATTTATTCAAATCCATGGAACATCATTTTATTAAAAAGACTAAGAGGGACAATATTGAGACAATGTCATTGATTAAAAAATAATATATGTGAATGCTATCAAGTATATGTTGTAAAATTGGTTTTCACTGATGTCAACCCTAGAAGAAGTCCAGAAGCTTCTAGAAGTGATGGGTGTATTTTAAGAAGTCTCCAAATATTTCCCCTTATGGCATAGCTCTAATAATGTCTCTCACAGGAGATGATTTGAAGAAGTATACAAGAATCCCTGGAAGTATGGTTAAGTGGTTAAGTAGTTAAGAAGCCCTGAAGGTGTGGTCATGAATCTTGAAGTTGATTAAGTAAAACGAGAGTGAAGGAAATTGCAAATGGATGCAAAACCTCATTGGATTGATAGTCCTATTCAATTTGTTTCCAATGGTAGGTGGTGCGCCAAGTGGTTCCTCATGAATGAGAATTTATACCCTCTTGAATATGAAGCCCCAAAGTATGGTTTAAAATCCCCTAAATGATTGCAATAAGAAGTTACAAGTCGGCCCCAAAATCAAGAAAAGGAGAAAAACCATTGCAACAAGAAGTTATAGGTCAACATTAAACTCAAATAAAGGAGGCACTTGGAAAATTATAAATACCCATCAAGAGCCTCTCGTTTTATCATGAATCAAGTGTGTGAAATATAGTAAGTACGTAATATCTTGATGCAAGTGAGATAGAGAAGCAGTGAAAAGGAGATAAGTCTCAGAGTTGTATATGTGCGAAGGGTTTCTGGGAAACCCTATCTAAGGTGACCCCCATGATTCAAGTACAAGGTGTTGTACGAGGCCCTATTGGTTGTCTTGGCATCATCACGCGAGGCCTTGCATGTTGCTCGGTCCAGTCCTTCAAGGCTAAGGAAAGTTTTTGAGGAAGGTATTCTTCTTGATGCTAAAGTTGAGGAAGGTCTGAATATGTGATATTTGATGCACTAGATTGTTCACATGTTGAAAGGTATGTTATTCTATATAATTTGAGGCTTGTATCTTGGAGGTTATGGCATATGCTTGAGGCATATCTTGGAGGTATTGGCACATGGTTGAGGTACATATTGGATATTTTGGCAAATGTTTAAGGCACATTTTGGGTATATGTTTTGAGGCATGGTATATACTTTGATGCACATTGTTGGAAGCAGGCCAAAGTGAAAATAAAGGTTATTTTGGGAAGGAAGGCATGCATGAGGAAAGCGACAGCTGGAAGGAAGAGAAACATACACACATGCATGGAAGACCTAACGATGTTAGGGTTGGGGTTTTTGTAATACAAGGTAATGGTTGGTGAGCTAGAAATGTATAAATATAGATACCTAGGTCTCATAGAGGAGAGATCTAAAATGAGAAACGAGAGCTAGAATGAGAGAAGAGAGCTAGAATGAGAGATGAGAGCTAGAAGGCGGATATAGAGAAGAAGTCATGTTTTGATAACTAGTCGTAATATTTTTATATATGACCTACTTTTGTAAGTTGTGGAGCTGGGGAGAAGTAAAGAGGGTATATCTTGAGGGTTAGATCACAGGTTGAGGATCCTGGTGCGATCTAGTCTGCTTCATAGTAGATCTCTACTCGACTAAGAGGAGTTGTAAAGAACGCAATGTTGTAGTTTTGGAACTGATATAATAAAATATCTTGAGAGCAAGATCTTTGTGGACGTATCCCAGGAGGGGGTGAACCATGGTAAAACCTATGTTATGTGATTGAATGCATGTGTTTCCTTACTATTTTAAGTAGTTGTTGATATGATAAATGAATGAGTTGATTATATTCCATGCATAATTGTGAATGATAGTTTATTGCATTAATAAGTTAAATAGAACTCTCAGTGCACACTTCTCATATCTCCACTCAATCCTGGACTGCAAACACTTGAGTATTGCAGCCACCCATTAAGACTATCCCGGGTGATACTGCGCAGTGCACTTTGTGCATTGCGTTTCCTTCTGGTTTAACAGGAGGGCAGATGGTTTTAGAGGCTTTTTTGGACCCCTAGTAGATATGAACCATGGGTCACTCAAGTTAAAGGTATAAACTCAAATAAGAAAACTATAACCAACACACATCTTGGATGTATTGACACATAGTTTGATGAATATCATTGTGATTTTGAGCACATTATTTGGAAGGCATTCTTGGATATCTTGGCATGTGTTTTATGTTTTTGTATTAGTTTTGATGATGATGATATATTAGTATTAGTTACAACAGTAGTGACAGGTTGATTCTCTTATTTATATTCAAAGGAGGAAGGAAGGGGTAAGGAAAGGTAGTTGTAACTTCCTTCAGGTTGGAGCCTGTAAATTAGGGTGTTGGATCCTCTTTCTAGTTGGAGCTGTAGAATCTAGAGAGTTATAGCTTCCTTCAAGTTGGAGCCTATAAATAGGGGGTTGGTGCCTCCTTCCAGTTGGTGTTGGAGAATTTTGGAAGTTGGAGCTTCCTATGAATGTAATCTTCTTATATATATAAGAAAGGATTATGTTGTTTTCTCCCATTTGGGTTTCCACGTAAAATTCTTGTGTACTGTGTATTTGTGGTTATATGTTTATGGTATCTTTAATGCAATCATAAGTGATAAATTGTTGACATATTAAATGCTAACATATTGTGCTTAAAAGTGGTAAAAAGTGCCTAATATTGATTCACCTCCCTCTTGGTATTAGTGAATATTCCAACAAAATCCATGTCCACTTGGTGGTAGTTGCATGATCATTTCCTACATTGGTGGGGAAAGAGAAAGGATCATTTCCATATTTTAACACAATTTAATTAAGGAAGGATGACCTAGAACATGCAACAACATTAAAAAACATGTTCCTCAAGTCTTATAATGAAATATGTGAGAATATTAAGCCTTCAAAAGATGTTACCATGTTGAATTTGCTCAAAGTTATTATGTTTCATTATAACTCAGAGAAAATAATTCATCAAATTTTGATTCCCTTCTTGATGATGGATTAGAGATGGAAGCTATCATGCTATCTTTTGAACTATTGACCTCCTCTCATCCCCAAGGAGAGTGAATGTGAGAAAGAATCTAAGGCTTCATCGTGTAATCCAGACCTAGTGGATTATTTTTTACACGGGGGCCTCTTTACATTGTTAGGGTCTAACAAAGACGAGAGGACATCATTTGGGTTACGTTTAAATTGAAAAACAAATTGTTAAAGGAATCCTTTGAGCACATTACATATATACAAAAAACAAGTTCACTATAATGGGCCATCAAATCTTGATGAAGTGGGCATGTTCATAAATTTTGAAGGGAATAGTCAAGGTGAAAACTTTATAGGCCAACATATCAACTTGAGGAAGAAATCGTGAAGGACAATGGAAATTGGTCACCTTTCTCCATTTTCAAAAATAGTTGGCATCGAAATGATACAAGAAATGAAGAGGGTGATTTGCAGCTCATTGGTCATGAAACTCATGATACATTTAATGACCCTCTTTCTCTCCTAGAAGATATTGATATTAATGAACGGTCATCATATTATAGTTTTGATCTAGATGTTGCTAACCAAGAAGAAAAATATTCCCAACACCAAAAATTTGAACATGATGAAGAAAGTGATGAGTGGTCCACGCTTGATGAGAAAGTATATTTAGCTTCTCTCAATCACATTGAGGAAATTTTTCTTATAAATCCTCATCCTAACCATGATGAGGGAAGGGAAATTTAGCTTCATCTAGAGGATTTCCAAGGCATCCATAATAGTGAGGATTTCTGAGGCATCCACAATAGTGAGGATTTCCAAGGAAGCCATAATAATGAAGAACATAAAGGAAACTATGACAAATATGATTTGTAATCTACACTTACTTTTAAGAGTAAATGAATTGAAGAAGTGATTCTTTGTGAAGACCCAATTGCAACATGGATGGAAGAGACTTTTCATAAAGAACTTACTTTTAAGAGTAAATGAATTGAAGAAGTGATTCTTTGTGAAGACCCAATTGCAACATGGATGGAAGAGACTTTTCATAAAGACAAATACAAAAGTAGAATTTGGAGGTGGATAACTCATTCATTTGTTCCCTCTATCTCCTCTCATTTCCATTATGCTTTCAATGTTGACCAATGCTGTTCTAATCTTGTTTGTTTTTCAAGAAATGTTTTCCCCTCTTGGGTACATATTATGGTTATTAAGGGGATTGTGTCTTGTCATTTTACTTCCCAAACCCCAATGTAATCTATCATCATATTATCCTTATGCATGCAAAAGTCTCATGGCCTTATCAAATTGCATATATGGTTTGATTAGAAGTGCCATGTCATCTAGTAGGTATGATTTTCAGATAGGCTAGGTAGGTAGGTTTCTATTTTTATTAATCAATTCCCTACACTTTACTCTCATGCTTTTATCATTTATTTTTATTTTCTAACATTATTCACAACAAAATCTTCCACCGTCCAAAATCAGAGTTTGAGAAGAAGAAAATGTTTTACTGCATAGCCCAAATGGATTAAGGAAATAGTATACTCACCCTAGAGTCTATTTATTGGTTCCTCACAAGGAGGAGCTATCTTGTAAAAGGAGTTGATCTTATCACCTTGTTTAACA
>CBVK0100413375.1:0-19761 GCA_900067695.1 Picea abies | reverse complement strand
TTAATAAAATACATTAATATAAAACAATAATGTATTTTATTAATACATTATTATTATATATTATATTTATATGATAATTAATTAATACATTAACTATACATTATTATATTCATTTATACATTAATATATTTGTATAATATATAAATTAATGTAATAATATATAGTTAATGTATAATTAGTGTATTAATTAAGTATCACATAAATGTAATATATAATAATAATAATAATAATGTATAAATTAAAGTAATTAATTTACATAATAGTATAATGCAATTTACTAATTGATCGATACATTAACAATGTATTGTATTAATTAATTAATATATTAATACATTGATAAAATATTAATTTAACTTCACAAAATAATACATTAAATACATTAATATATACATCAATAATGTAACATTATTGATATATTAATAATGTAATAATACATTGATATATTAATGTAATGTATAAATTAAACTTTAATTTCATTACAAATTAATTAATATATTAACAATGTAATATAATAATTAATTTTGTACACTATTACATTATTAATTAATACATTATCAAAGTATTAATTAATACATTGTCAAAGTATTAATATGATAAATATATCATTCAATAAATTAATAAATAAACAATACATTATAAAAGTATTAAATATAATACAATTAAACTTTTTAAATAAAATATAATTAAAAATGTCTATATAATATAAATTTTTTAAATAAAATATAATTAAAAATATTTATATAGTTAATTTTGAAATTCATAATTGATTAATAATATGTATAAAGTTAATAAATTAATAGGTATAAAATGTTCATTAGAATGTGATGTTGGAAAATATTTGACACAATGGGATGGTAGGAATGTTCATGACAATGTGACGTTTAGAAATGTTTGTCGAAATGGGATGGTAGGAATGTTCATCACAATGCGATGTTGGAAAATATTCGTCACAATGCAACGTTGGGAAATATTTGCCACATTGGGGCAGTACGAATGTTCATCACAATGCGATGTTTGGAAATGTTCATCACAGTGTGACGTTGGGAAATGTTTGTCACAATGTGATGTTGGGAAATGTTCATCACATTGGGATGATACGAATGTTCATCACAATGTGATGTTGGGAAAAGTTTGTCACAAAGCGATGTTAAGATGATGTGCAAGAAAATAAGAAAGTGATGCATTGTTAACATTCATTTCGAGCATCGCATTGTTAGGAAATGTTCATCAAAATGCGATGTTGGGAAATGTTTGTCACAATGGGACATTGGGAAATGTTCGTTACATTGGGACGGTATGAATGTTCATCACAATGTGATGTTGGGAAAAGCTCATCACAATGCAATGTTGGGAAGTATTCTTCACAATGCGATGTTGGGAAATGTTCATCACAATGGGATGGTAGGAATGTTTATCACAATGAAATGTTGGGAAATGTTTGTCAGAATGCGATGTTGGGAAATGTTCATCATAATGGGATGGCATGAATTTGGGTCACAATGCCAAATTAGAAGTGCTGTCAGAAATTGACGCCGGGAATGTTGTTTATGGGCGTGTGACATTCGACAATGATCGTGACAATGTGACAGAAAAAAGTTAGTAACATAGTGGGGTTTCAACATGCTCATGACATTGTGATGGTTGTGGGAGGATGTTTGTCACAATATGACTTAGGGATATGTTTTTCATAGAGTGATGAAAGGAATGCTTGTCACAAAACAACATTGGAAAATGTTCACCAGAATGTCACAAAGCAAAAAGTTAGTAACATGTTGAGGTTTTGGCATGCTTGATTGCAATGTTGGTGGATGGATGTTAGGCTTAGGAACATTGGAGCATGACATCAAGGGTTATATAAATTTGATTTTTTCATTACATGAGTTATATAAATTTATGTTTCTTAGTGAGGGTTAAGTTGCATCATGAAGAATTGTAAACTATGGGAAAGATAATGTTATAAAACATTGTCATATGTTACAATAAAAAAAAAGGAAAATTCATAAGTGATTAATAATATGTATAAAGTTAATAAATTGATAGGTATAAAATGTTCGTTAGAATGCGACGTTGGAAAACATTTGATAGAATGGGATGGTAGGAATGTTCATGACAATGTGACGTTCAAAAATGTTTGTCACAATGGGATGGTAGGAATGTTCATCACAATGCAATGTTGGGAAATGTTCGTCACACTGCGACGTTGGGAAATATTCGTCAGATTGGAACGGTACGAATGTTCATCACAATGCGATGTTAGGAAATGTTCGTCACAATGCAATGTGGGGAAATGTTTGTCACAATGTGACGTTGGTAAATGTTCATCACATTGGGACGATACGAATATTCATCACAATGTGATGTTGGGAAAAGTTTGTCACAAAGAGACGTTAAGATGATGTGGGAGAAAATAAAAAAGTGATGCATTGTTAATATTCATTTTGAGCATCGCATTGTTAGGAAATGTTCATCAAAATGCAACGTTGGGAAATGTTCGTCACAATGGGACATTGGCAAATGTTTGTTACATTGGGACGGTATGAATGTTCATCGCAATGTGATGTTGGGAAAAGTTCGTCACAATGCGACGTTGGGAAGTATTCTTCATAATGCGATGTTGGGAAATGTTAGTCACAATGGGACGGTAGGAATGTTCATAACAATGAAATGTTGGGAAATGTTTTTCAGAATGCGACGTTGGGAAATTTTCGTGAGAATAGGATGGCAGGAATTTGCGTCACAATGCCAAATTGGAAGTGTTGTTAGAAATTGACGCCAGGAATGTTGTTTATGGGTGTGTGACATTGGACAATGATCATGATGATGTGACAGAAAAAATTTAAGTAACATAGTGGGGTTTCGACGTGCTCATGACATTGAGATGGTTGTGGGAGGATGTTTGTCACAATATGACTTAGGGTTCTGTTTTTCATAGAGTGATAAAAGGAATGCTTGTCACAAAACAACGTTGGAAAATGTTCACCATAATGCCACAAAGCAAAATGCTAGTAACATGTTGAGGTTTTGGCATGCATGATTGCAATGTTGGTGGAAGGATGTTAGGCTTAGGAAAATTGGAGCATGACATCAAGGGTTATATAAATTTGAGTTTTTCATTATGAGTTATATAAATTTATGTTTTTCAGTGAGGGTCAAGTTGCATCATGACAAATTTTAAACTATGGGAAATATAAATGTTATAAAACATTGTTATATCTTACGAGCAAAAAAAGGAGGATTAGTTCAAGAAAATTTCACGTTACTTTGACAATTACATAAGCAACCTTATCATTGACATTTGAGGTTGACATTAAATAAATTAATGAAAATACAAAAGATTGTGTTTAACTTTCATAAATTAAAAGTTCAACTTTAATATCACATCATATTGTGAAAATTTAAATGTAAAAAGAAAAATAACTTTAATATTGAATTTTGTAATGAAGTTTTGTTTATTATATAAAAAATATATGAATAATATGAGACATAACAACATATGGAAAGTACAAACATAAAAAGAAAGAGAAATAAACTATAGTTTACATGTATAAAGGAATTTTAAAAATTGCATTTCAAAAATATTGTGACAATTTAAAAATAATAAAACTATTAAGTTGAATGGAAATAATTATTGAAGAGATAGACTTCTTTAAGATAAGGCATAGTAAAATAAATAATAGTAATATGGTTCTCTTAAATGTAATGTAATATACTAAAAGCAAAAAGTTTATGTTAAAAAATAACTAAAGTATGAAAATTAACAACAACAATATTTTAATGAAAAATATAAAAAAAAAAAAAAACAATGTATAAAATATAAAAGGAGATGGATAAAATTTATAGTTTTAAATATTTTGCATAAAAAAACATTTATTCCAAAACAATAATATTCAAGAATCATAAATGAGAGGAAAATTAAACATTTTTATATTGAATTGGAATATGATATAAAAAAAAAAGATATTATGAGATATTTGAATAAAGTAAATTAATTTATGATAATATAACTTTAATTTTTTTATATTTAATTGAAACATATATAATATAAACAATTAATATTTTTTTCATGGTATAATATAGTTTTATTTTTCTAATTAATATTTTTTTCGTTTATTTTATGCCATATCTTATAAAAATATTTAATTTTTGTTATTGTATACAAAATGTTAATTTTTTTATTATAAAAAAATAAAATGCATTAAATATAATATTTAAAAATCAATCAATTATTTTATATAATTGAAATATATATAATATAATTTCTAATTGATATTTTTCTCTTTATTTTAAGTAATATGTTATAATATTTAAAAATATTTTATTTTTGTTATTGTGTATAAAAATACTAATTAATCGCTCAATGGAAACGGGGGGTTTTGAGTTCTTAATTAATTGCGGTATATTACCTGGAGAGGAATACCATGACCCAAATAACCTCTCCACATTACACTCTATTTCAAAGTTATTCCCTCCTTTTAAAAAGAAACAAAACACTTGAAAGTAAAATTTTAAACATAACTCGGCGAAGTTTGTGTAGACTTGAAATGAGTATTTTGTTTAATTCATTAATATGCAGAATTGGTACAAACTAACGGGAATACATGAACAAAGAATCATTTATTTGTTACATAATTTAACATGGGAATACATGAAAAGAAAATCATTTATTTGTTACATAATTTAACATGGTAAACTATCTTTGGGTTTTAGAGTTTACCATTGCAGACAAGGGAAAGGCATACATGTAAATAGAAAATATGATAGTAGCTAACCCGTGCATAATAGCTTTCAGATATTTCCATGCAATGTAAATAAAAATACCAGAGCGAATAACCACCATGAACAAACTAAAAATCCTGACCTACGCTACATATCCATATTCGCATTAGAAGTAGTTTCCCTCCCCTCCCTTCACTTAAATCATACTTTTGATGCTAAGAGCTTAAATCTGTTTTTTCTTTCTTGAAGTCGTGAAAAAAAAAGCAAAATGATTCAAAATCATCAAAAGATCACACGATCTCAAACAAATGCACTAAAATAACTATGTCAACAACAATGGTATTATCTACATATTTATACTTTCATTTTCTTTGGAGCATAAAAAAGGAACAAGAAAACGTAAACCAACTCGATGGTAGCACCAGTGCCATTTATGGTGCTCACAAGAAGGTTGTTAGCAGAGACAAAGGGTAATCCATACCATGCAGACAACAAATAGTTCATGAGCGTAGATACGTATGGGACACCAGAGAACTGTTCAGTGGATTAATTCTTCATAATTTTCTAGAATATGATTTTGCACAACAGATTGACAGAAACAATAGGTCAATATAGAAATAATCAAACATAACTCGGCAAAGGATTCTTATATACACTCGGCATAATTGACAACAATACTCATTGTCCAGGGTGTTGACCATATTTTACCCTAAAAGAACAGGTAATCATTCGTTATTGATCTCTTACAGGCCATATCCTTGGCATTAACTACAACGAAGAAATCAATTAAAATAATTTCTAGCGATGCGATCTAATTCCAGTGATACGTTCTATGTAATTAATTTTAACTCCAACGCACATTGCCGATAACTTAACATCAAGATCATTGAAACAAACAAACAACAAGCGCAGTAGGACTTCACATCAAGCTCATTAAAACAAACCAACAACAAACACAAAATACAACAAAGTTGATTCCTGTAGATGTAAATACAACAACAAAGCTCAAAATACAACAACGTTGATTCCTGCCCATCAAAATTTAAATGATTTTAAAAACCCGAACTCCTAACTGCAATTATAATAACAATACATGCAAGTCGAAATACAAGTCTATGATGAGGGCCAACCATTGAAGGCAGGGTAGTTCATGGTCGGCTTGCCTTCCCCACATGCATGGAAAACCTAAATTTATCATAGCATGTCAAATAGCCAATAAATTTGAAGAAAACTAATTGCAGAAAACTGATTACAAATTTTTTTACAGATGATGTTACCTCGTCTAGCTTGATGATTTGATACCCTCTTCGTAGTGTGATATGTTGTTCTATGGATTTTGCTCCAAACACATTTAAACATGTTTTTCTATAGCTTTTGCTCCAAACGGATCTAAAGTTCTGTGCTAGAAATACATATAATCCAATGATGTGAAGAAAGGCTAAAATATGAAACGACATAATAGTACACGGTTCACACTTCATATGAAATGAAGTGTGTGTTCCCTTGGTCATTTTTAAAAGCGTGCGTTGTAATGAGACAAAACACATGCCCCCAATATAAAACCTCTGTGGTAATAAGTGGACAAGGAACGTGTGCCTCCAATATAAAACATCTGTGGTAATCCGTATGTGGTAATATGAAACGTTTGGCTGCATTAGGTTTATAAATGGAATGCATGGGCATGAGACGATCGGTTCAGAAGCAGAACGTGGGCATTTATTTAGATGCCATGGTTTAATCCTATTTAATCATTTAAACGTGGCAATTACATATCCTTATATTAATTTTTTAATGTGATTAGGTAAATGTAAAAAAATAAACATGTTAAAGGATGTCTTGATAAATGCAAGAAAGTTATGAACAGTAAATCTGACTTGTTGATTTTGGAGGACCACTAAGAATATGTCACGATCTTAATGCATAGCCGTCAAATTAAGGTTTTTCAATACGTATAAACCTTATCGACGTAATTAATGAAAATTTTAATTATGTGATTGTGATATTTTTATTTAAAGCAACCATTTTTAACAACCATTTTTAATTATTTTGGTTGATAAATAATTTTAAAAATTGAAAATTATGTAATTGTGATAGTTCTATTTATATCATCCATTTTTTATTGTTCTATTTATATCATATATTTTTTATTATGTAGTTGTAAAGATAAAGATGCAATTAATTCATGATACCACCAGTCCATTGTCACAACCGGTAGGCGTGATGATAAGTGTGCATAGAATTCCTTGGCTTCTGGCATGCTTCTTGAGAGTGTGGGGATGGATAGCTACGTTGTCTTCATCGTCAGCTTCCTGGCCTTCACATACTATGTTTTCATTCTCAGCAGCAGAAAAGCAAAGAACGGAGCCCCTGCAGAATGGCCTCTGGTAGGGATGCTCCCGTCCTTGTTTATACATTTCAACAATCTGCACGATTCGATTTAACGAATCCTTCTCGGGTGCGGGGGAACTTTTATGGTCAGAGGCCTTCCGCAACCCACTATCCTTACCAGCGATACCGTAAACGTAGAGTATATTATCACAACGAAGTTTCCAAGTTTTCAAAAGGGCCCCAGTTTAAGCGCGTTTACAGATGTTTTTGGCGATGGAATGTTTAACGTCGACGGTGAACTATGGATTCAACAAAGGAAGGCTTCTGTGGTAGAGTTTAACTCTGCATCTAGTCTCACTTATGTGTTGAAGTCGGTACAAGACTCATTGCGCCAAAATCTGATTCCTATTCTGTATAACACCATATCCAAAGGAAGCGCGATCGATCTTCAAGACATATTCTTGCGTTTCACGTTTGACAACAAATGCAAAATTGCGTTTGGAGTGGAAGTGGGATGTTTAAGTCCATCTCTCCCAGCGATTCCTTTTGTCAAAGCATTCGACGATGCTATTGAAGCATCCTATAGTCGATTTATAACGCCTATCCTTTTGAGAAATATCACTAGCACAGCCGCTACGTCGCGGCTGAGAACGCTGAAAGGTATTTGATGAGAATGTATGTCGTCAATATAAAATGTATGTTGTAATTCGTCTGTGGTAATATGAAACATTTGACTGTATTAGGTTGATAAATGGAACAAGTGGGCATATGGCCTGTTTAGAAGTAGAACGTGGGCATTTATTTAGATGCCAGACGGCCTGTTCAGAAGTAGAACGTGGGCATTTATTTAGATGCCACTGTTTAATCCTACTTAATTATTTAAACGTGGCAATTACATATCCTTACAGTAATTTTTTAATATGATTAGGTAAATGTTAAAAAGAAAACATGTTAAACAATAAATGCAAGAAAGTTATAAACAATAAATCTGACCTATTCATTTTGGAGGACGACTAGGAATATGCCAGCATCCTCAATGCATAGGCATCAGATTAGGGTTTAAGGTTAAATAATGTTAAAAGATCATTAATTGTGCCCATTGTCAATAGTTATACACATAGGCCTAATGAGATGTTTGGGCTTGGGGATAGGCATCAGATTAGGGTTTAAGGTTAAATAATGTTAAAAGATCATTAATTGTGCCCATTGTCAATAGTTATACACATTTGTCAATAGTTATACACATAGGCCTAATGAGATGTTTGGGCTTGGGGATCGATGCGAAACTTCAATCTGCTCTGAAGACCATCGATCAGTTTTTCATGGAGATCGTTTCATCTAGAAGGGAGGAATTGGGTATGGAAAAAAATGGGATGTCGGATAGCCGTGCAGATTTATTATCTATTTTTATGAAATCTCCAGACAAAAATGGAGTCCCGTATTCCGACACGTTATTCAGAGGCATTTGTCTGAGCATCATTTTTGCCGGGAGCGACACAACATCCGTGGCAGTTTCCTGGTTTTTTTGGCTGCTTCTTCAACATTTCCATGTCGAAGAAAACATTTTGAAAGAGATCCACCGAATTTTAGAGAACAGACAAGCTAATGTCAAACCCGCTGATCCACTTTGTTTCAGGAGCTGAAAGAAATGCATTATCTGCATTCATGTCTATGCGAGACATTGAGACTTTACCCTCCTGTGCCATTGGGCAGAAAGGAGGCGTAGAGGATGAGGTCTTGCCTGATGGGACGCTAATAAAGATAGGCACTGGTATTATCTATGTTACTTACGCCATGGGACGAATGGAAAGCATCTGGGGCAGAGACTGCATGGAATTCAAACCAAAGAGATGGCTTAATGACAAGGGTTTTTTTGTGAATCAATCTGTTTACAAATATCCCTCGAATGTGTATGTGGGGGAGGGGGGATTTTGCATATTTACAAATGAAGCACATAGCAGCATCTTACATCGTTACAGAATGAGACTGGTTAATGAAGGTGAACAAGTGAAATATAAAGTGGGTGGATTGACTATCTTTATGAAGACTGAGCTGCCGATGGCGTTTCAACCGAGGGTAATTGAGCAATCAGGGTTTATATGGTGTATTACAGTGTCTAAAGATATATTTGTAGGATAAGATTTAGTTTACAAAGTAATGTGCTGTCGTGGTGTCCTGTGTTGTGAATGTTTGGAAAAACCCATTTATTATATGATGAGATTTCGTTCTATTTAAGTATTTTATTAATACAAAGTACTTTATTAATGTAATGTAATGTGTATAGTGAATCTTGTTATAAAAATCAATCTCTTTATTTGGTTCGAAAACAAAATTTTTGATTGATACAATCAAAAAGTTTAGGATGGGAAGAACCAAACATTTGTAACTTATGTCAAAAGGGTTTTGAAATATTTATTTATTTATTAGTAAAATGTGTATTTACTTCATAAATTTGGAGCATAATTTGAAGTGGTTAAAGCTCACCAAAAAATGGGAGGGGACTTCCATGAGTGAATGTTTTGAATATTGGGTAAAGGAGTGAAAGTATTCAACACAACACTACCTTGTTTGATCAACTGACATATATGATTAGAACTTAATAAAACAATCTTTGAGAGTGGGTGTCCATCTATCAACATTGTTTGTTACAAGATTTTTGGGGGCTGAAATGTGTAAAGATTATCCAAAAAGAGCCATCTCAAAGATCTATAAAGCCTCTATTACAATATGGGATGACTACTCATTGGTTTGACAGAGCTGCCCAAAATAATGAACAAAAGAGTGGAGCAGGAGGTTTGATAAGGAACAATGAGCATACAATGTATAAGTGGACTTTCAAATGTGGTGCAGGCACCAATACAAGGGCATCATTCCTTGGAGTTTGGGCTACTCACACTTGGCAACAAGGCTTAATATTGTGGATTTGCAGGTACTTGGACACTCAAGAATTTCCCTTGAATGTTGGAAAGAGATAATTAATCAAAGATCTCAACAATGTCTTTTATTTGATCTCCTACAAATGTATTTTCTAAGAATCAAATATGGAGGCTCACTTAATTTCAAAGAGATCACTATAAGAGCATGAGGGGAAAATAAAATATCACAAGTTGATAGATGGTCATGAGGGACCTACACTTATACTTAAGCTTTATTAGGACTACCATAGAAGTATCTAGTTCACATGTTTTGTGTAGGTTTTGACTTTCCCATTAAGGAACTCATTACTATGTTTTTGTATAAGCATTTATGTGATAGATTTCACGGATGGATGGAAACGACTTTGTAGTATCAAATCTATACTCACTAGAATCATGGGAAGGTAGTCTTTCTTAGGAAAACAATTATGTATTTTTGGTCTCTTACCAAATATTAATTGTAAAATTATAGTTATTCTCATGTACAATTAAGAAAAGAAAAATATTATATTGTATAAGTTAATTTCTTATAATTTCAAAGTTGTATATTTAATATTATTGTATCAAATATAAGTTAACTTTTTATAATTTTCAAGTTGTATATTTAATATTATATATATTTAATATTATTGAAATCTAATCATACAAAATTCAAAAGCATTTTATTTTGTTAGATATTTTATTCAATTTATTTTAATATACAAAACATAAATTATATAATATTTTTTTCAATAAAAAATAATTATTATTATTTAATAAATAATTAAAAAAAAATTCATAAAATTAAAACAATCATTAAAAAAATCTAATTCAAAATTATCTAAAAAAAAATATAAAATGAATCACTATCATTACCAAATCTCTTTAAAAACATTACTTAAGTCAATAGTAATTTCTCATTTAAAAACAAAACTTACAATGAATTACTACCAAATCTACTTAAACATATTTATCTACTCAATTTACATTCTCATAACAAACCAATCCACATTATTAAATATGTTTCATTTCAAGTTACACTTACATCTTAAATTAATGTACTTCACAAAAATTATATATAGGAATATAATTATAAAATATAATTCAAAATTTATTTAAAAAGTGAAATAAATAAACTAAAAATAAATTTTAATTGATAATTATATTACAATTTTTTTTATTAAAAAGTTTGATCAAAACTAAAGAAAAATATTTAGTGAGATATTTTTTCAAGTTATATTCTTTGTATCTTTTAAATATAAATGTAATTTTTTATTATCAATGAAACAACATTTTTAACTTGAAATATAATATAAATTTGAACTTACATTATTAGTCTTTGATGTTGATGTATTGTTTGAATTATTGAAGTAAAAACTTTATTTTTTATATAATAAAAAAAACCTTATAAGTTATTGTCTCATTGGAGAATATATTGGAGGTCTTATTGCCAGCTTCATTGTTCCCAATGTTGTAAATGTTTAGATATCCAATGTCTTGAGCTTAGATGCTCTTTTTTAAATTTTATTACATTTTTACTGAAATGGTTACATACCGAAAGTTCTGAGCATCGACGTTGTTTTTTAATGTTTTTATTATTATTTCTATTTGTATTGAAATGTTTACATACCGAAGGTTTAGAGCATTGAAACATTTTTTGAGGTGCTTGAATAGGCCTGGCAACTTAAATGTTTACATAGTGAGAGGTCCTTAAACAATCCTGATAGCTTAAATGTTTGCATACTGTGAGGCCCTTAAACCAACATGATAGCCTTAAATGTTTACCTAAATAGTCTTTTCAGAGTACATTTTTTTTCGAATTTTTTCATACAATGTTGCAGTGAATTTGGACAACATTGTTGTCCATCGCTAGTTTCATAGCCATTGTATGTTTCATACTTCTTCTATGCTTGGAATGCAATTTGGTCATCGTTGAAGATACATACATTGTTTACTGGTTCAGTGCATGTTTCTTGTTTGATGGTTCGTCGGTTACTACTTGTTGTTGTTTGGTTCAACTTTGCAAAGTTGAGGACCTACACCTGTGGTTGGACCTATCGGTGCTTGTTGCTTGCTTTTGTTTACTTGAACTTTGCAGGGTTGGAGTCTTGCATGTGCAGTTGGAGTTGTTTTTATTTTATCTTGTGGGGTCTAGGTGCTGCACCCACAATTCGACTTGCGCTTTTGTCGCTCATCATTTTAGAGTAAGTTTTAATGCCATAATTTCATTTATGTTCATTCTTTGTGGTTCACTGTTTGCAGTTTGCAAGTAAGAATGTTTGATTATTTCTACTGACATGCTCATCATATGCTTCGGGTTCCTTCTGTGCTTGGGGTGTAGTTTGGTAATCATTGGAGATACATATGTTTGGTAATAAAAGATACTGCAAAATTATATTTCCATGTCTCAAATCATATCTACATACTTTGCTGCAAAAAACAAAAATCATTCAACTATGGTCATGCAATTTCTTAATATTTTATGGCTTGTAATATATTTTGGGTAGGTAAAACTTTATATAATTACAACCATGGATGAAGAAAAGCAAAGGTTCACATTTGTAACTATCTTTTATTATATTCCTTGATTCTCATTTACTATATGTACATATTACTTGTTCTCCCCTACATGCCAGCTTCCATTCATGTTCATTGTATTTTGTGCATTCTCACATTGAAACAAACATAATAGCTAAAGAAAATGAAGGAGTCTTTACCGAAAGTGTAGAAGAGGAGATACAAAGGTACATGCTTGTATTGTTATTTCATATTCCATTGTTTTGTATTTCATTTATTGTCCGTATATGTGTTCACCTAATTTATTGTATGTAAATATTGCGTATCTTCCTACATAATAACTTATCTTCATGTCCTTTGTATTTTTTGTGCAGCTACATTGAAATAATTCGAACTCTGTTTAATTTTTTTACATGTCTTCCTGCATATCGACTTCCTTCATGTCCATTGTATTTTTCTGCATTGCTACATTTAAACAACCATAGTAGCTCGAGAAGATGATGTTCTATTTTTCGTAAATGTAGAGGAGGAGTTGCAAAGGTGCATGCTTCTACTCTTATTTCATATTCCAGTGTTTATTTCATTTATTGTCTATATATTTTTTCTACTTGTTCTACTACTTTGTACCTATTTTACTGTATGTAGATACTACGTATATTTCTACATAGTAACTTATCCTCATGTGAGTTGTATTCTCTTTGTTGCTACATTGAAATAAATAGAACTTCATTTCTTTCTACATACTAACTTACCTTCATGTCCACTACATGTTCGGCATTGCTACATTGAAAGAAATGGATTAGATGGACAAGAGGATGAGTTATTATATGCCACAACAGAGGGGTATGAAGTACAATCTTGGAAAAGGTATATCAGTTGTGCTAGTAAATCAAACACACAAAACAAGTGGGTGCATTTAATATTGAATTGGAAAACGATGATTTGCCAACAATGGGCCTTTGTTGAGACTTCTCATTTCTAAACATTTCCCTCCCCATTTTTAATTTTCCCACTTTCTATTATCCCTTTTTTTTCCTTCTTCTATACTTAACTGAATTCCCCTTCGTTTTTCTCGTCTACTTTCACTTTCCGGTTGCTTTGCTTAGTCGTCTTTTCGAAAAATGTCTAGGTGAGCGGGTTAGCAAACTCACGGGTTCACATTTATATCCATGCTTCTATATCACGACTCTGACTAATGATTTCCTCATTCCCTACTTAGCCAAGTTTTTTGATCGTAGGTTCTTAGGTTGGCGGGTTCAATATTGTGCCTCTAGCTTCAAAGGTTCTGCAATATACAGTATGGCCATCATAACCCCCTATCATTCCTTATTCCCCATTAGACATTTTTGCAGTCAAAAAATCGAAGGCATACAATTTGACCATCGGGTCCTCATATTTCCTGAGTATCCCTTCACACCCTATTTCGTATTCCATCTCCTCCGACCCTATATGTGACATTTAGAACAATTATGGACAATATACAATGCCTATGCTTATTTAGTCCTTCTGATGTTCATCTACACATGCTTGCATCAGAAAAACTTGGACTAGTGACATGGCCATGAGCATTCAGTCATTGCAAACATCAATGGGCCGACAAGGCCAAAGGTAACAATTCATATATTGTGTTCCTCATATGTTTACTAAACAAATATCCTCAGCTATTTATTCATCTATGCCATGGTAAATATATTGATGGAATTTACAACACATACTTTTCAGTTCACAAGAAGTATCAATGAGCACAACTCAGACACCAAACATAGAGCAAATTCCACAGACTAAGAGGTCTAGTTGCAAAAATCTGGCTCCATACTTCATCCCAGTTGTGCGTCTAATTGTACATTTATTCTAGGAAAAAAAAATAATAATAATGCATACTACCATTCACATTACTTTTCTTTTTCAAAAAATGTCACCAGGTCTAAACTTATAACAGCCAAAATACTATCAATAGAGGGCTTGAACAATCGTTGAATTAGACAAGTGTTCATCAGGGACACAATGGCCATCTATAGCACCTACTTGGATAAGGAAAAAAAAAATAGATACATTATGTGTGTAGACATGACGAAAAACGAAAACCTGATGATAGCCACACTAACTATTCTCACACAACTTGTCCAAAAACATGCAGAAAAGATATTGTTGGGTAATGGGATATCCATTACAAATTTTAATATATTGCCTAAAACAGTATATGACCGTGGTGATTGTGATCGGATTGTATCGCTCAACGAAACAAGTATTGTGGAAAAAATTCCCGCTATTTGTTCAGAATATCGTTTCGTCCCAGACACAACTATCAACCAACTTGCACAGAGAAATGACCCTTACCCAAACAGAACCATTGGTGTATCTGTCACACTCACGAGAAAACTTGGCTCGCAACATATTCTCCATATAAAATATGGAGAGTTAGACAACAAAAAGGCAATGGTATCATTCTCCATATCCAGTTTTGTCCTTTCCTTTCACATGTCCATGTATCTCGATTATAGTACACAATTATTGTACTGTTCCATGTTGCAGCTGCAATTGTTCGAATGGAACAACAATTGCATAAAGGGAAATTTCCACTTATGCTCTTCAAAAATATAACAAAGAAAAAAGATTTCAAAGAAAGGATCTTTCGCACAACCCAAGCAACATTTTTAACAAAATTGCGAACAAACATAGTACAGGATCTCAAGAAACTAACGAGCTCTACAACAGCTGAGTGTATACATCTACAATTTTATCCTCACTTTGCTCATATAAATTGCCTTCACCAATTTTTTGCAGTTTTTCTTTTTTTGTTGTGTATTTTTAAATTATATTGTTCAATATATTAACTGCTATGCTCATATGCCCAGGTTGAGGGTGTTTTGGTTGCAGCGAATGCGTACTCGACCCACTTCGAGCCTGCTTCTACTTTCATAAATGATGATACAATTGATTGTATACGATGCAGTAAAAAAAGGCCTTACATATATAGACATTGCCTCAATGCTATCATCTAAACTATGGGCAACACAATCATACATTGTACAATTAGACAACCTCTGTTGCAAGATGTGCTTCCTGGGTTAACATAATTTCCCTATGAAGTGTACCTACAGAAAAAAACAAATAATGTCTACATGTTGCACGATTTTCGGATACATAGAAAATTTACCTTAAATGATGACAATACAATACTACCTATCAAATGAAAAAACAAATCATATCAAGCTTTGGCAGGAAATGTAAAACTCTCTTGTATGTCTGTAATTTTTCTTCAATACCCAAATGAATGTTCTTCGGAATCGAGTTCTTCTGTGTTTACATCTATTGTTGTAACATTTTCTTTCCATATATTTTGTCTCTTTTTGTTTACTTGAAAAAACAAAGAGAATCTAACTACAAATCAAATCGCTTTTGTTATTTTGATCTTTTTTTGCATCTCCCAGTAAGAATTTTGCATATTTGTTGGGGTGTCCAAATGAAAACAAAATGGTGGCTAGATGTAGATTTGTTGGAGGCGTCTGCACCTTTTTGTGTGCCCAAATTGAAAAAATGTTTTCTAGCTATATATCCATTGTAGGATTTCTGCATTTTTGGGGTACCCAAAGAAAAAAGAAGATGATCTCCAACTATACATTTATGGTATGATATCTGCATTTTATCGATGCCCTAATTGAAAAAGAGGAGCTCAACATGGATTGAAGCATGAGCTTGAGATATTTAGGACTTGCTATAGAGATTGGGGAATTCGGGCATTGGAATTCATATAGGTAGGTGCATTTATTGTTGATATACAAGCACATAAGATTGTTCAGTCCATAAATGGGAAGCATGAGGAAAAACCCCATATAAAGTATCCAACTGTGAATAACTTAGGCCCATCCTTTGAAATGAATGCTTGTCACAAAACCATGTTGGAAAATGTTCACCATAATGTCACAAAGCAAAAAGTTAGTAACATGTTGAGGTTTTGGCATGCGTGATTGCGATGTTGGTGGAAGGATGTTAGGCTTAGGAACATTGGAGCATGGCATCAAGGGTTATATAAATTTGAGTTTTTCATTATGAGTTATATAAATTTATGTTTTTTAGTGAGGGTTAAGTTGCATCATGAAGAATTTTAAACTATGGGAAAGATAAATGTTATAAAACATTGTTATATGTTACCAGCAAAAAAAATGAGGATGAGTTAAAGAAAATTTCAGGTTACTTTGACAATTACATAAACAACCTTATTGTTGACATTAAATAAATTAATAAAAATACAAAAGATTGTGTTTAACTTTCATAAATTAAAAGTTCAACTTTAATATCGTATCATATTGTGACAATTTAAATGTAAAAAGAGAAATAACTTTAATATTGAATTTCGTAATGAAGTTTTGTTTATCATATAAAAATTTTATGAATAATATGAGACATAACAACATATGGAAAGTACAAACATAGAAGGAAAAAAAAATAAACTATAGTTTGTATAAAGGAATTTAAAAAATTGCATTTCAAAAATATTATGACAATTTAAAAGTAATAAAACCCTAAGTTGAATGGAAATAATTATTGAAGAGATAAATTTTTTTAAGATATGACATGATAAAATAAATAATAGTAATATGGTTCTCTTAAATGTAATGTAATATACTAAAAGTGAAAAGTAAAAAGAAAAAAGTTTATATTAAGAAATAACTAAAATATGAAAATTAACAACAATAATATTTTAATGAACAATATAAAAAAAAAACAATACATAAAATATAGAAGGAAATGGATAAAATTTATAATTTTAAATACTTTGCATAAAAAAAATATTTATTCCAAACAATAATATTCAAGACAATCATAAATGAGATAAGAATTTTTAAATTGAATTGGAATATGATATAAAAAAATAATATTATTAGATATTTGAATAAAGTAAATTAGTTTATAATAGTATAACTTTAACCTTTTTTATATTTAATTAGAACATATATAATATAAACAAATAATATTTTTCTAATTAATATTTTTGTTAGTGTATAATATAGTTTATTTTAAGTCATATCTTATGAGAATATTTAATTTTTGTTATTGTATAAAAAATGTCGATTTTTTTCATTATAAAAAAATAAAATGCATTATGCAATCTCGTAATTAAAAATCAATCAATTATTTTATATAATTGGATACACATTTTTACATTGAATTGAAATATGATATAAAAAAATAATATTATTAGATATTTGAATAAAGTAAATTAGTTTATAATAATATAATTTTAACCTTCTTTATATTTAATTAGAGCATATATAATATAAACAAATAATATTTTTCTAATAAATATTTTTGTTATTGTATAATATAATTTATTTTAAGTCATATCTTTTAAAAATATTTAATTTTTGTTATTGCATAAAAAAATGTTAATTTTTTTCATTATAAAAAAATAAAATGCATTATGCAATTTAGTATTTAAAAATCAATTAATTATTTTATATAATTGAAATATATATAATATAATTTCTAATTGTTATTTTTTTCTTTATTTTAAGTAATATGTTATAATAATATTTTATTTTTGTTATTGTATATAAAAATACTAATTAATCGCGCAATGGAAATGAGAGTTTTTGATTTCTTAGTTAAATTTGTGTAGACTTGAAATGAGTATTTTGTTTAGTTCATTAATATGCGAACAAAGAATCATTTATATGTTACATAATTTAACATCGGAATACATGAATAGAGAATCATTTATTTGTTACATAATTTAACATGGTAAATTACCTTTAGGTTTTAGAGCTTACCATTGTAGACAAGGGAGAGGCATACATGTAAATATAAAATATGGTAGTAACTAATCCGTGCATAATAGCTTTCGAATATTTCCATGCACTACAAATAAAGATACAGGATAACCAACATGAACAACCTAAAGATCTCAGCCTACGCTACATATCCATATTCCCATTAGAAGCAGTTTCCCTCCCCTCCCCTCACATAAATCAAACTTTTGAGGTTAAGAGCTTAAATCAGTTTTTTCTTTCTTGGAGTCTGAAAAAAAAAAAAGTGAAATGATTCAGAATCATCAAAAGATCAAATGATTTGAAATGAATGCACTAAAATAACTATGTCAACAATAATGGTATTATCTATATATTTATACCTTCATTTTCTTTGGAGCATAAGAAAGGAACAAGAAAACATAAACCAACTCGATGGCAACCCTGGTGCCATTTATGGTGCTCACGCTCACAAGAAGGTTGTTAGCAGAGACAAAGGGCAGTCCATACCACCATACCACACAGACAACAAATAGTTCATGAGCATAGATAAGTATGCAACACCAGAGAACGGTTCAGTGGATTAATTCTTCATAATTTTCCATAATGTGATTCTGCACAACAGATTCACAGAAGCAATAGGTCAATATAGAAATAATCAAACATAACTCAATGAAGGATTCTTATATACACTCGGCATAATTGACAACAATACTCACGGTCCAGGGTGTTGACCATATTTTACCCTAAAAGCGGAGGTAATCATTTGTTATTGATCTCTTACAACCCATATCCTTGGCATTAACTACAACGAAGAAATCAATCAGAATAATTTCCAGCGATGTGATCTAATTCCAACGATACAATTAGCTTAATTAATTTTAACTCCAATGCACATTGTCGAGAACTTAACATCAAGCTCATCGAAACAAACCAGAACTTAACGTCAAACTCATCGAAACAAACAAACAACAAGCACAACAGGACTTAACATCAAGCTCATCAAAATAAACCAACAAAAAACACAAAATACAACAAAGTTGATTCCTGTAGATGAAAATACAACAACAACAAAGCTCAAAATACAACAACGTTGATTCCTGTCCATCAAAATTTAAATGGTTTTAAAAACCCGAGCTCCTAACTGCAATTATAATAACAATACATAAGTCGAAATACAAGCCTGATAAAGGCTAACCATTAAAGGCTGACCATTAAAGGCTGACCAGTTCATGGTGGGCTTGCCTTCCCCGCATGCAGGGAAAATTTAAATTTATCATAGCATGTCAAATAGCCTAAAAATTGAAGAAAACTAATTGCAGAAATTATAATCGAAGAAAACTGATTACATAAATTTTTACAGATGATGTTACCTATCTGGCTTGATGATTTGATACCCTCTTCGTGGTGTGATATGCTGTTCTATGGCTTTTGCTCCAAACACATATAAACATGTTTTTCTATAGCTTTTTCTCCAAACACATATAAAGTTCTGTGCTAGAAATACATATAATCCAGTTATGTGAAGAAAGGCTAAAATATGAAACGACATAAAGACA
>CBVK0100413374.1:0-19762 GCA_900067695.1 Picea abies | reverse complement strand
ATTATCTCTTTTTCAAGGCATGGAGTACTTTTCCTAAGGTTTTTCTATGCTATATTGATGTTTGGTTCTTAACATATCCTTAGAATATATTCCTTAATATGAAGATGCATAGTTGAGCTACACAAGACTAATATTTCACTCATTCTCTTTGGGTTATTATTCTTTATGTAAAGGCCTCTTACTCATTTACACTAAATTTTGCCTGAAGATTGATTAAGTAGAATATATTATTATTCCAGTAAGATGAATTGATGGTTAAGTATGCTGATAATTCTAGTTTTGAATAGCAGCGTATGATTGAATTAATGGGAATTAGATACTTCCTTGGTCCTCAGAACAATTTCCATTCCTAAGACATTAAGTGGTCAAAATCAATCATATGAATCCTGGACTTGAGCGTTGCTTATGTGTCTTGGAAGTTCTAACCATACAGGATAAGTTGGGCGGGCAGTTCCCTTATGTTTTCACTTGATATATGTTGATTAAATAATAGTGATGTTTCTTTTAGTTGATTATGATGAGATTGATTTAGTGGTTGTTAATTTATTTTTTCACGCATATCACTTGTACTAACAATTGTTTAAAAAAAATATTTACCTCTTTTGTAACCACTATTTTTTTATGCAACGGAGGGGACGTTACACAAAAATTGGCACAAAAACCACCAAATATTTTTTGGGGGTGTTGTGACTCCCCTAGTACACCAAACAGAATGTACAATGTGTAGGACTACTCATGCAAATAATATAACACATACCAAACATTCTACCACTTGATTTATTTTCATACAAGGGGCCTGAGGATTATATGATCAACAATTTAGGGCAACAATTCGCATTGCTTCTCTACTCCAAGAGACTTTCTAAATGCTTATATAATTTTTCAAAGAATATGAAATATTATTTAAAGTGTCCACCTTCACCAGAATAACCCTCTTGTCTTCAACCATGTCTCTCACAAATTGATACTAAACATCAATGTGCTTTGTATTAGACTGATAAGTTGGGTTCTTTGTTAGAAAGATTGCACTTTGACTGCTAGATTCCTTATTCAAATTCCTTATTCACATGAATCATTGCCATGTATTCAACTTCTCTATTTGAGAGTTCCACTCTAGATTGTCTTTTGCCCATCCAACAATTTTTTCCACCAAATAGGTTAAACACATAACTACTAGCAGATGTTTTGTAATCCATATCTCCATCCCATAATGAGTCAAAAAATTGATGTATGTAAAATAATTTGTCTTTACTAGGTATTCCTTGAGAACAAATTCCATCATATGTAGTCCTACACAAATACATGAAAAACCTATTTACAATTTTCCAATACTCCTTCCCTATATTTTACATATATTTGCTCTAAATGCCCACTAAATGTGCAATGTATAGTCTAGTTAAAACCATTTCATATATCAAAATACGAACAACAATAGCATAAGGAACACAAGACATGCTCTCTTCCTCTTCTCGTGTCTTGGGACACATATATGTAGATCAATTTACACCTACAAGAATCATGAACTTGACTGGTTTACATTCATGCATATTAAACCTTTCCAATATTGTCTCAAAATATATCCTCTGATTTAACCTGAGTTTCCCGTTTTCTCGATTACATTTTAATTTCCATTTCCAAAATAAAATTTTCATCACCAAGATATTTCATATCAAATTTATAAAAAATATAAGTTTTTACCTCCTTGATGGTTTCCTTGTTGTTTCCAATCAACAATATATCATCAACATATAAAACCACATAAATAAATTGATCAACTAATTTAAAAAAAACACAGTGATCAACTTTGCTCATTGTGAAACCAAGTCCCAATATCTTAATATAACTTTTGATATCACATTCTTGGAGATTTATTTAACCCATATAGGGACTTCTTCAACTTTAAAACTATATCTTTCTTACCCTTCACTACAAAACCTTTATATATATTTCATGTATATTTCTTCTTCAAGATATCCATGTAGGAATTTTGACTTTATTCCCATCTATTCTACTTCAAGATCAAAAGAAACAACAATAGAAACAAAAATCTATTAGAAGCTAATTTAGCAATAGGAGAAAAATGTCACAAAAACAAATTCCCTCTACCTCAAAATAGCCCCTTGCTACTAGGAGAGATTTATACTTCTACATGTTACGCTATGCATTCAAATTATTCTTAAACACCCATTTTCTACCAACAAGATTTCTTCCATCTTGCAACTCAACTAGATACCAAACCTCTTTTTTATCCAATGCTTCCAGTTCCTCAACCATGGACTTCTTATGGATTTTACCATCTTTTCAATCCACATCCTCCTTATCATTCCTAGGATCATCATCAATAATAGATAAATTAAAACTAGAGTGAAAATCAGGTGGATTATACCTTTCTGGTTTCCTTATTTCCAAACCAATCTTCTCAATATTGGAGTATGAGGTTATTCTTCTCTTGATTCCTATTCTTTTGTTGATTCATATTCTTCACCCTTCGACTCAAACTCTATATTCTTTGGTTCTTTTTCTTTTCGTGGGACTTCCTTTCTAGAAACATATTTAACCTATCTAAAGACAACATCTCAACTATAGACATCATTCTTAGTTTCTAGGTTTCAAATTTTATAACCTTTTAAACCATACTTCTAACTAATGAAGATACACCTTTCATTTTCATTATCCAACTTACTCATATTTTTGTTTGGAAAATGCACACAAGATTCAGAACAAAAAACTTTGAGATGTTCAAGATATGGTTTATTACACACCCATGCCTCATGTGGATATTTTTACACTAATGCAGATTAGGGTGATCTATTTACCCGATAACATGTAGTATCGACAACCTATTCCGAACATTCCTATCTTAACCCAACACTGCTAAGAATGCTCCATGATTTTTCCATCAACATCATGCTCATCCTTTCTGCAACCCCATTTTGTTGAGGTTTTGTTGTGTCGTCACCAACAACTCCCCTTTTTTCTTGTATTCACTATAAATCCAAAATTTAATCCAAGGAAATAGGAACCTACCTTATGATTTTCAAGCCCTTTTTCATTTGAAAGGAACTTATCTTTCTGCTCGTGCAAGTTTGAATTTTTCTCTTTCTTATTCCATACAAATTGAACATATCCATCAAGTGTTGATACATACTCTATCGATGAAAGAAGAGTATCCCTCACTGATATAGTGTATGGGATATTATTTTCGCGAAAGACACACCCAATATCAACGATATCTTTAATTCTTTGTCTATGCTCACTTAGCTTCTTTTTGACAAATGTTTTTCCTTTTCAGTGCTCCATATTTCTTCCCCCATCAAAACATCACAACCAATATTTCTTCGGTCACCAATACACTGAGACTTGATCCCTTTCTCCACATCAACACATCACTTCCCCATCTTTCCTCCTTCACGAAGACTATGGGACCTCATTAATGTTTGTCTTCTAATACTTCGACACTCCACCTCCCTTTGGTCACCAACATGACACATTCATTCCCCCATCAATCATTGATACATTGGGGGATGATTAGCGATCTGGTACTGAGACACTAGCACTTTATCTCCTTCTTGACACTGATACACTGACACCCCATCTTCCTTTGACCTTCCATATAGGGATATGACCCATATTTTGTCATGCGTAAAGTATCAATTCCATATCATTTTCTCTCTTGATTGTCACACTCGAGGTTTATAGTGAGGCTATTTATCCTTGTTTTCCTCTCTTCCATTGCATTTTTATAGAGAAAATGGAATGAAATTGTCGCAAAGGAACTCGAGTGCTCGACCACTAACCCTTTCCTTGTAAACATTCGATGCTCTACATAATCGATAAGTCTACCTAAAACCTATCCATGCTTCATATTTCAATGCTTTGTGGTTTCTTTCTTTGTATATATAATATTTTTATCCTAATGATATTAGCATGGGTCTCTCTCTCACCCATCTCCTTTTCCCCAACTATCCCAAACTCCTCAGACCTGCACACTTAACCAACTATGGTTTAGCCCCCTTTTCGTGATCAAGTTTCCCTAGGCCTTTGGGACTATGAAGCTACTTCACCTTAACTTACTCTCATCCTATCCTAGTTCATTCACCACCATAGGTTGTTGGGCCATTCAAATCAATGATTGGGCATGGACTGCAACCCAATGTTTCCTTCTGACCTCAAAATTTAAGAACCCCAAGGTTTGTTTTTTCATTCCATGAAAATTTATATCTTGGTTCCCTTTGAAAGCCTTGATTTTATCCTAGGAAAGAGAAGTATTTTATTTATTTTAGTTTTTAAGTGAATGGAAAAGGAATGGATCAGTTTGAATTATATTCTTCCATTGATTGTTGCATCGACGAAGAAAGGAATTTTCTCACCAATGTAACCCTAGATCGACGGGAAGATAACTTTCTCGTCGATACGACTCTGTATTGGTGAAGAAATATTATCGTCACCAATATACCCAAAATCCTAAATAAGCACCCATATTTAAAGACAAGCTCTTTCTCTTCTCAATTATTGTCTGAGTAGAGTGAATAACCACTATATGTATTGTTTTGTATTCATTGTTCGATACCAATGGTAAATATGAAATACAACTTATTTTTTGGGATACCACCATGATTTATTTTCACATATTCATCCATGAATACTCTAAGAAAAGGATCACAAAGTGTAGACAAAGATCTTATTGAAGAGGACTCCATGAACAAAGTCTCAGAAGAATACACAATTGACACCCCAAGACCTCTCTATGATGATACTAAAGGTGCATATGATAAGGATACCTCACTCAAATGGGGTGAATTATATCATATGTTCAACAATCAGAAAATCCCTTGGCTTCTTGAATATGATTCTAAGCTCAACAAAAAAATAAACATCAGAAGGTCTAAATTATATAAATTTGCAGCGCATGCAACAATGTGTCTCTGTGTGGAAGTCATTTCATGGATTGTAAATCATATTGATATGGATACTAGGTACAATGAACTCTTAAGTATACCTAATCACCTTCTTTTAGGCTTCAGTAGTTTCCTCTTTGTAACGAACTTCCCGTTCATCACAACATCAACCTCTCATAATAAGTGCGATTTTTTTTATTTTTTTTGTCTGCGCATGTGTACAAAGGTAATAAAGACATTCTGCTCTGCGTCGCAACATGACAATGAACATGACTCATGCAACTGCAACCACAACATAACAACCTAAGACATACATCAAGCATCCAGAAGCAAAGAACAACAATCAATCAACAACAAAAATAAGACTGAATACCCACCCGTCCTACCCTGCAATGGTTAGGACCTCCAAGACACATAAGGAATGCTCAAGCCCAGGTTCCCATTGATTTTGACCATTTAAGGTCTCAGGGTTGGTGACTGTTCTGAGGAACATGGAAGTGTCTACATCCCACCCCTAAGCACAAGTCCAAGCCGACAAGTTAAAAGACAACAAGAAGATCGTCTAGGACACTTCACTCCACAATAATCAATTCTATAAATCTTTCAAGAATAATTAAAGTCGGCCTGGTAAAGTATTTTGCATACGGTAGACATTGAAACACTTTATTCACGCACAAATGAAAACTATGTTAGTTATTCAAGGTCACACATTAAACTCTCTACACTCGGAATTGTTACAATAAAATTGATGACGCAAGAAGTAAATAAACGTCTACCATACATTACATTGACATTCCCTTGCACACAAGAATTACAATCTAACATTATGCAATATGTCATGCAAAACCTTAATTTTCAGGTGCACAAGATATAAACAAGTTTAAGGCCATCAACCAAAAATAAACTAGATAAAAACTAATTATCTAGAACCACCCTCTACTACATAAATCCTGATGCGTAAGAAACCCAACATCTATGACTATCATTCACAACATGCAATCCATTGCGGAAGAAGCGAGAAACTAAAACCATGAATATTGCATAGACATTGTCTTGAGGCGCTATCTAAATCAACATTAAATAGATTCCAATAAGCCAGTCTGAACTTTGACATGGTTAAAATATAAATAATATCAATTGTAGGCTATCTAACTTGACTAAAATTTTAAATTAAGCAAATGGACATTAAATGCAGCCAGTTCTAGCAAGGCGAATAGGCAACCCATCTTTAATCCAACATTCCTTCTAACTAGATGTTAATCTTGATGACAATAGCAACCATTTCAACCTGAAGGCTACCATTTAAACTAAACTATGAAGCAATAATAAAAACCCTTATTACAAGCAATTTACCAAGGCATTAATAACATGGTAGTAAATAATAACGACCTATCAATTAATATACAGCTAACATTACTAACTACGTCATAGCAGGAAACAGTATGGAGACATTATTGACTCCATACATTCCAGCAATAGTGTGACTACAATAACACATGCCAAATCCATTGATGCATTTACCATCATCAACAGGGAGCGGAAACCTACATAGCGACAAGTGTACAAGTAGGGACAGTAATTGCAGTGGGAGCGAGTATAGCTGCAGAGAAAATTAAAGTTTTAAAATTAATTTATAACATCCCCTTTTTCCAAGGGCACGGGCTCACTTGTTTGCATTTCCTGGGCGCACAATTTTAGGCATAAATTAAGGAATGTTCAGCTTATTTACCCAAGGAGTAAAGCTGCAATTTTGTAATTAAGGGACAGAATCCTTTTTATTTAGAAGGTTGTTCCTGTGTTGAATTGAAGGAACAGATTTTTGGGTTCCTATCTAAAATTGCAGAGAACAGCGGAAGTTAAAACGTGCAGCTACAATCCAGAAATCAACTAAAAATTTAAGGAGGAAGAACTTCGTTCGGCAGGGATGGAATTCGCCAGAAACGAAATCACAGAAACAAATACAAAACGAAAATGCCAGAATGAATTTGCCAGCACGAATTTTCAGATCAGAAACAATCATACAAACGAAGATGCCAGAAATGAATTTGCCAGCACGAATTTGCCAGAACGAATTTTCAAAAACAATTTACAATCAATTTGCCATTATGCAATGTCTATAAAATCGTTGCATGCGTTCGCTATCAGAATTGCCATTGCTATGCACGAAATTCAGAAACAATTTTACAAACAAAAATGCCATAAATGAATTTGCCAGCACAAACTGCCAAAACGAATTTTCAGAAACAAATTACAATCGATTTGCCATTATGCAATGTCTATAAAATCCTTGCATGAGTTCGCTATCAGAATTGCCATTGCTATGCACGAAATTCAGAAACAATTTTACAAACAAAAATTCTATAAATGAATTTGCCAGCACAAATTGCCAGAACGAATTTTCAGAAACAAATTACAATCGATTTGCCATTATGTAATGTCTATAAACCGTTGCATGAGTTCGCTATCAGAATTGCCATTGCTATGCACGAAATTCAGAAACAATTTTACAAACAAAAATAACAGAAATGAATTTGCCAGCACAAATTGCCAGAACGAATTTTCAGAAACGATTTTCAATCGATTTGCCATTATGCAATTTCTATAAAATCGCTGCATGAGTTCGCTGTCAGAATTGCCATTGCTATCATGGATTCTCTTTATAAATTGTTTTCATCAAAAAAATATCAATGATACTACACATTAACACACAGTAATAAATTTACTACGAATATACGGCATCCCTGTATACACCACATTGAGTTATAACTATGCCATGGATTGTCAACGGATTATAAAGCTACACAACAGTAATTTAATTACAAATAAACATCATCCGTGTGTACACAGTCATGAGGAGTCAACGCAGAAGCATAAGGATCACAGTGGTAAGTACGAAGTATGGATATCTTGGTAATAACATAGTGGTATTATAAAAACACAATTTCAATGCTAGAGCTAAAGCTGTTGGTTTTATTCTCCCTATTCGCATAAAGAATTTCAATTCTAAATATTGTAATCACCACTTCCATTACTAGTAGAAATAAACTGTCAAATCCCTCGCAGGAGTAATATGCTATTGTTGTGTGTCAATGCCAACAAAATCGCGGTATAGTAGGTATAGTAACCATAAGGAAGCCAACCAAGGAACAGTAAAACCCAACCAAAATGCTGACTGCATAATTGTAGGCAATCAATCGAATGGGCAAAGACTCAAGATAGAACTCATCCATGATTACTATGCAGAGAAAAAATTTGCAAAGAAAAAGGACCATCAAAAACAGTCACAGAGTTAAGATGTGAGGGAGGCAATGCAACATAGTGCGGGTTCATCCAGCAATATATAAAACGCAGAGATAAACTTATCTGACGATTACAAACGTAGAATAAAGAACTTCACCATCAATAAAAATTCAAGGTTATTTAAATGCATCAAGGAGCAAGGAAAACCATTCAGCCAAGGACAACAACAGAGGTAGACGGTTGAGTTCGTCCTTCGCTTCACCATCCTCACACATAAAAGTAGGGCGTTGAGATCCATAGGTCTTTTAACGCTAAGGAGAGGACCGTAGATCAAGCTCCTGGCCGACTGCTCAGATGAAGACTGACGTGCTAGGGATGAAGGAAAACAATCGCAAGGGTCTCAATCAAACACCACAGGGCTGTCAAGTCATGCAGGGAATGAAGACCATGGGAGATCAATCAACCAGACAATCAGCTAGGCTAAGAAAAAGGGGTCGGCTATCAAACTAAACATCCAATCCATTTACAAATCAATATGTAGATCCAAGCATAAGTCATAATGCATTCTACTCTACAAAATAAAAGAGCATACTGTTGCCTTATCGTCCGCTCCGAATGACGTCCTGCACTCCATGCAACTCCCACTCGCCGATCGTCGAGACCTCACTGGTACCTCCTAGCCAATGCTAGGGGTACTCTACTTCCTCCTTAGCCCCCCAAGACACAAAGGGGCCACACACCCTATCTAGAGGTTTAGTCTAGCACCCAACTCACCTCGCAAAGATGAGCTACCACTCCTCTCTGAGCTGGGAAATCCCAACTCCCATAAGTAATCAGTAATATTCCTGCAGCGTAACGTTACGCAAACATGAGCTCTCCCTCATCCTTCTCCTTCCTTCATTTTATAGAGTTTCAAACTTCCTTTCTTTCATAAAATCTTAATTAATTAAAGTTTTAACAATAATTTACTAAAATTTCCTCTCCATACAAGTGTCCCTCATCCCCTACAATTCTCCATGAATTAATTTCTTTAATTAAGTAATTATCTTTATTTCCCTCACCCACCTAAAATAACTCCTAAAATTATCTTGAGTTACTCCTAAAATCACTCCTAGGTGTCCCTAGATTCCCTTACAGGTTTTACAGGTTTTCCCTATTATGAAATTGCTAATTCAGTTAAAAATTAGAAAGTTCTTAAATGCAGATTATTTACTAAGATGGCTTCCCTCTTTTTACCTTGAGTTCCCCTCTTTCCCGTTTTATGTTACCTTCTTTCCCTCGTTTCCTAATTTTTATATTTTCCCTCCTTCCCCTTTCATTAGAGATAAAAACGACAATTGTGCAATTTAACCTCTTTTTCCTTTTATGATTAATTTAGTATCATTTTTTTTTTTAACTAACAAAAGTTAAAATAATTAATTTCCTCTTTATATTTTATATACACAGATTTTATTTAATTTTTTACTCTCTTCATGTTACCCAAAAAAATTATGAAGACCAAATTTATTACTTAAGTGGTTTGTATTTTAAATTTTATTATTATTTTTTTTATATAGATATTTTCTTAAAGGTAGACAAAATTTTACCCCTAGCGAAATTTTAGACTTAGAACTTATATTCTAAACTAGGCGACATTTAATTACGGAAGTTGTTTTAAAATATCTTAACATGTTAATTGTCTTAGGTCCATCTAGGTTCAACCCTCTATCATCATCAACACGACGTGCCCTTCAGGATGCACTAGGTGCTCCAAGGGTGCCACTCGCCTCATTTGTTCCCTTACGCGACGTGCCCTTCAGGACGGACTATGTGCTCCAAGGGTGACACTCGCCTCTTGACTGATTGGTAGACATCAATAACCCCTGGAGTCAACACTCCGCCAGGTGAACTTGTGGGAGACTAAGGGCTTCTAAGGAATAAGCCCCCCGCCTTATTGCGCGCCTCTTAGAATCATCGTGAGCGACTGTCGTAGTTTTCCCTCACGACATCGTGGGTCCCCTCGAACTAGGTAATCTTTAACCTACAGTTCGAGCCACGACATGAGTGCTAGTAGGTTTTGGCAAGGCTGTTGTCCACACCTCTCCCTCAACCTCTCTGGTAGTCGTGTGTGACCCCTTTACTCCATATGTGAGTCTTGTCGGCAAGCTATCATCAGCCTGCATCATCAACAAATCATGTCAGAACATGTCCACATCATATCATCTAATCAAATGTACTAATATCACAGTAAATCAATCAAACCCCAATAGCACACTCCCTTACTCGATCCGGAGTCCAAGGGGTTCCATCGATGCCTCTGCATCCTCAGGGTCCTAAACCCTGCACACCCAGTAAAACCGAGTCAATAGCACCTATCTATGTCAATGTAGTAAAACAACATGTCATCTACTCATGACGCATCATAATCAAAGACAAATGGTTTAATATCATAATAGTCTGAATCACTTGCGAGCAAGTGTCCTCAAAGAATAAGTTCGTCCAGTGCACCAGAGCGGGATGTTACAGTTCCAAAATTCATCATTGTTGGCCTCTTCAAAATAGGTTGGTTCAATCGTAGATGTCACTGAGTGCTAGGTGTGTTTTTTCTAGTGAACGGATTCTTCTTCTAGTCTCAACTCCTACGTCTTTTTTTCTGATAATTTGATCTAAAGGATGATTCTTTTGTACTCATCTTCTAGGTGTCTTTGGAGGCACTTGTTGAACTTGATCTTCTTCTTTTGTTGGATTCTCTTCATATTCCTCTTCTACTTCCTTTTCATCTTCTATTTCTTCTTCGAAGAGTTGTTCCATTGATTCATTTTCTTCTTCCTTTGATTCTAGTCTGCATGTTTCATCAATTGTTACATTGATGTTTTCTACAACTTTGTTCAATATCAAATTCTAACACTTGTATGATTTCCTTGTACTTGAGTAACAAACAAGTAATCATTTTTTCCACACGAGTCAAACTTTCCCATTTTTCCATTTTCTCTTTTGATGTAGCATTTGCTTCCACAAACTCTAAAGTGCTTCACATTTGTTGGTATTCTTTTCCATAGCTTGTAGGGAGTTTTATTAGTGTTGTTTCTGAGCATTACTCTATTTTGAATGTGAACTGTTGTATGCACTTCCTGTGTCCAAAATATATCTGTCAATTTGGAATCCATTAGCATTGTTCAAGCCATTTCCTGTACTGTCGTGTTCTTTCTTTCAACAACTTCATTCTATTGAGGTGTCCTAGCGATGGAGAATTGTCTTCTTATTCCATGACTGTTGCATTAGTCCATAAATTCCTTTGAAGTGAACTCTCCTCCATTATCAGATCTCAAGCATTTTATTTTTGAATTCATTTCCTTGTAGATTTTGAAGTTTTCAAAAGCTTCTGACTTATTCTTGAGAAAACAAATTGCAGTCATTCTTGTATAATAATCAAATAATAACATAAAGTATTTCTCACCTTTTAAACCCTTTGGTGTAGTTGGTCCAACTAGATCAGTATGCACCATTTTCAGTGGTCTTGTCATTGAATATTCCTTTGATTTGAACCTAGTCTTTGTTTGCTTTCCTTGTTGACAATGCTTGCATAAAGTGTTGGTTGGCTTCGTGATCTGGGGCATTTCTCTAACTGCTTCTCTTTTTTTGACTTTGAAAAGGTTATCAAAATGTATGTGACCCATTATTCTATGCCATAGCCAAATTTCATCTTCCTTTCCTAGACAACACTTTTCATTTTCAATTTCACTTAACACATATATTGCTGGAAGTTCTCGCAGTTGTAGCAATCAATTTTCCTGAACCTTCTTTTCTTATCTAACACTTTTGTGAATTGAAATAAACTTTATGACCTTGGTCACACATTTGACTTACACTTAGAAGATTATGTTTCATATCTTCTACTAGTAGAACATTTTTTGCCTTTGTATTATTGTTCCCAATTCTAACTGTGCATTTTCCAATGATTTTGGTTGAATCATCATTTTCGAAGGAGATTGATCCATCTACTTCCTTTCATAATGTAAGAAACTTGTCTCTATCAGTTGTCACGTGTTTTTAACACCCACTATCAACATACCAACCATGTTTCTTCTGCTTATTTTGTAGAGCAAGTGTGTGTTCTTCCTTGCTATATTGATCATGCTTTCTTATCCATATCATTTTCTAAGGTTATTGTCTGTGACAACTATTGTTATTCTATTGCGGTTCTCTAGGAGGGACTTTAATTATGCAATCTTTGGCCATGTGTCCAAAATTATTACTTTTGTAACATTCCACTTAAGTGTTCAAAGATTCAAACCTGTTGTAACTTCTTCTCTGTGTTTCACTAGGCCTTCCTGGATAACCCCTTTGTGTATGAATTTAAAGTTTGTTTGTGTTCATGTTGTTATCTATGCAATTCATAGATTTATGTCCAAAATTATTACTTTGATACCTGGGAGTTGAAAATCTTATGAAAGGAGGTACTCTTATAAATTATTCTTCTTCTTTAGGCCTATCTGTCGGTTGTTGATTCTGAAATCCGAATATTCTTGGTGGAGGAGTGTCCTTGTAATCTTCCTTGTAGATCTTCCTATCCCCCTTGATTGTTTTTGCATAGCTTTTTGGATATGTTTCTTGCTCTGTTGTTTTCGAGCTTGATCATTTTTCTGTCTGATTGTATTCAATTCCACACTTGTCATGATGAGATTTTTTACTGCTGATAATGTCATCCAAAACTTTTGAGTTGTTCTGCATTTTTTTTTTTTTGAATATCCTTTCTTAATGTGACAATATATGCTTTCAAATTTCCAATGATCTTGTATTTTTCTTCTAGTTGTTCTTTGAGTGCTTCTTCAATTCTTTTATCTTCTTCTATTTGAACCTTCAAATTTGTGATCATTTGTTCTAGTTATTGAGTGTCTTCTTTCTTGTCTAATTTTGCTTGTAGTTTCTTGTTTTTCTTCTTTTATATTCTAATAAATTCTATGGCACACATTAATTCCTCTCGATAGTCAACTTTTGCCTCTTCAATTTCTTCTTCGACTTATTCATATTCTTCTTCGGAGTCTTCTTTATCAAAGTCTTCTACTGCCATGAATATAACTCTTTATGTCTCACTATCACTGACTTCATCTTCATATGATGATGAGATGTCTTCTTTGGTGCATAAGATTTTCTTGAAAATTTTATTTGTGGTTCTTTTGCCTTTATATGTTTGTTTGTCTTTTGAGTAACCTTCATCATTTCACTTTTTCTTATAAGGAAACGTGTTAGAAAATTAACCAATACCATCACAATTAAAACAAAATTAAAGGAGGCTTACATCTATACCTATCGTCGGTTCCCTTGTTCAGTCTTTGACAAAGTTGGCCACTTCTTCATCATCTTCCGAGATGTCACTATTGTTGCTATGTTATTATTTTTGCCTTCCCTTTTTCTTTGACTTTTTGGATGCTTTGAAGGTTGCTTCTTTTATATCTGGATTTTCCTGTTCAATTCTCATTTCATATGCTGTGAAGATTCCATGTAATTCACCCATGCTTATTGAGTTTAGATCTAATCTTTCTTCTAGTGCTGATATCTTAGGGTCAAATATCATAGGAAGAGATCTTAGTACTTTTTTAACAATTACATATTCTTTGATTTCTTCTCTCAATCCTATGATTGCATTTATTGTTTCATCAACTCGTAAAAAGTAAGTTGAAATATTCTCATCTTCCTTCATCTTAAGTTGTTCGAACTGACCTCTGTAAGTTTGAGGAACTGCATACTTATGTCCATTGAACTATGGTATTCCATTTTTATACAACTTTTTTCTCTCCATGATCTACCTTTCAGCGGTTAAACTGATTTCTAGAGGAACCTACTCTAATACCAATTGTTGGATTACTAAGAGGGGGGGTGAATCAGTAATAGAGAAATTCAATCCTTTTTAAATATATAATTCAAGTGTTATATCAATGTAACATTATCATCCAATAACTACAAAGTAAATAATAAATTAACAAATGAACAATCATACACATACACAGTACACTAGTGTTTTACGTGGAAATCCAAAGTGGGAGAAAACCACAGAATGTTTTTTTCTTATATGTCTTGAATAATTACATTCATTGGAAGTACCAACTTCCTTTGTTTTCCAACTGAAACTGGAAGGAAGTTCCAACCCCCTTGTTTCTCAGGATACAACCCGAATGAAGCTCCAAATCCCCTATTCTCTCGCTACAACCAGAAGGAGGCTACAACCCGATGTTCCCTGGCTACAACTGAAAGGTGGCTACAACCACTTGTCATTTCCCCCTCCAACCGCCATGAAGTAGAAGTAGAATGATGGAACCACTGTCACACTATCACTGTGAGATATACCACTGTAAACATGTACCAATAAACCTAAACCATGCATCAACCTCTACCTCAACCTGTAATCAACATGTACCATAAACAAGTGCATCAACCATGCACCAACTTGTACCAAACAACCTGTAATCAACCTGTACCATAAACAAGTGCATCCAACCATGTACCAAGTATATACCAATCATGTGTCAACTACTCACTATGACTCATAAATATGTACCAACATCATTAACTATACACCTCATGTATGTGTCAACTCATCAACTACTTGTCTCAACCAATGTACCTCAACCAAAAGCCATCATCAATATCATCATCCAAATATGATTTGTAACTCTATAATAGACCTGATTTATATGCTCACATACCTGCAAACCTTAACTTTAACAACAAGACACTATCATTTTCATTAAACTTTTCTTTAGTCTCATATGACTAGTTTTGGATTAGTCAACAATCCTAACTTGAAATAATCATAACTATGTACCTGTAATAAATAAAGATCTGAAACTGATATACAATGTTCTTCAGTGTGTTTTATGCAATTCCTCTAGGCTTTACTACTTGAAACCTCTCATAAAATGAGTTATAACAAAAATGGCATACCTTGCTGAATTTTGGCTTATTCTATAGAGCGACCTTGTAGAGTGTGCCCCGCACGAAATATTTGTTGAATCAATTTGAAAATGTTACACAGCATACTAAAACTTGTACTCTAACCAACACGTGTTAGTACTAAATTTGGATCTGTTATGAAGTTATGGCGTTTTTACCCGAAACATCTGTTTTAGACTAATTTTAGGACTAGACACAAACCCTATTTTCCACAGAGTGTACCTCCAAAAATACAATTTTTACCACATATACTTCAATATGTTTCCTCAATTTCCTATTAATCTCATGGTCTGAATCATTCTATAAAAACCATTATTGTGAAAATGGTGAGATGACCTGTAAATAACATACCTTAGAAAGCATCATCAAAAGAATTTATCCTCCCTTGAATTCCGGCCTTGTTTTCTTCACATTACCTTTGAAATTTGGCTTACATATCCTTTGGTTACCTCAGTCACCTATAGATATTTTATATGCTCAAGTGTGATATAAAATGAGAGAGTCTTGCCTCTTATTTATACTCTCCATCTTCTAGGTCACTTAACTCATTTCTAGGTCACTTAACCTATTTTCCTCATTTTTAGGGTTAACCACTTTTCATAATTAAAAATTTCTACATTACTTTATCATTTAAATATTCCTCCTTGACTTTGTCACCTCACTTTATCATTTAAATAATCTTCTTTGATTTTGTCACTTCACTTTATTATTTAAAATTCTTTCTTGACTTTGTCACTTTACTTTATCATTTAAATTATAATTTCTTCTTTGCAAGCTCTTTGACTTATTTGACCTTTTGGGGATTCAAGCCAATATATGAGGGTCCTCCAAATTCATAAGTCCATAACTCTCAAACCATGAGGAGTTATGTGGCATTCCACATACCACTAGAAATGGCATGACATGTACTATCCATATAGAATAATATTACCGTCAAATATATTAAAAATCATACCATTATATATGAAACAACCTTAGGTCCATTTCCCAAACCTTTGTGCTACTGGAATTCGCTACCATACTTTATTCAAGGGTTGACATCAATGACAACCAACCTTAATCAACAATATCCCCCTTTGGAATTCATGGAAACACTCCGATGCAATACTGAAATTATGTCATGCAATATTGAAGTCATATCACTCATGATCCCTCTGGAAACATGCCTTTGTCCTCTACATCTTTGTGACCATTTCTCCCCCTAGAACCATGCCTTTGTCCTTTGCATCTGATGAATCTCTCCCCCTTTGTCATCAATGGAAAATGCATATTTCCATTCAGGGTTGCTCCCCCTAACTGAATTGTCCTCTTTATTGTGTTTCCTAGTGTACATCTAAGACATATAAGATAAGCATTCAAAATCATTCATTTTGGAGTAGAAATAACTTTGAGTCTCTGGCTAAGATACTCAAAGGCTTCTCATGGAAGTGGTTTTGTAAATATGGCTGCCACTTATTCTTTTGTGCCCACATGCTCAACTTTGATGTTCGTTTCTGCAACTTGTTCCTGTAGAAAGTGATACTTGATTGGAATGTGCTTCATCTTGGACTGCATCACCGAGTTATTTGAGATACTGATGTCACTTGTATTATCACAATAGATTGGAATGGGCTCATCATACTCAACCTATATATATGTCGAAGTTTGTTTCATCCAAAGAACATGTGTACAATATGTTGTTGCTACAATATAGTCTAACTCGACTGTAGATAGAGATACTGATGATTGTTTCTTGCTTGGCCATGATACTAAACACTCACCCAAGTATAAGGTTTCTCCACTGGTGCTTCGTCGGTCATCAATACAACCTTCCCAATATGCATCTGTGTAGGTAATAAGAAATAGATCCTTTCCTTTTGGATACCATAATCCAAACTCTTATGTTCCTTTGAGATATATGAAAATTCTCTTCACTGCTAATACATGTGATTCCTTTGGTGTTGCTTGAAATCATGCCACCTATACAACTTTTTGCATTACATCTGTTCTAGATGTTATCACATATAGTAGTTTGTCAATCATTGACCTGTATTACCTCTAAACTATAGACTTTGAATCATCATCTTTTCTCAACTTGCAATTGGTTTTCATGGGAGTGACCACTGGATTGCAATCTTTCATTCCGAACCTCTTTAGCATTTCTTTGATATACTTGGTTTGAGAAATAAAAATTCCTTGGTTTCTTTGACGTATATGAAGTCCAAGAAAGAACGATAGTTCTCTAAGTAATGACATTTCAAATTCATTATGCATATCATTTGCAAACTTCTTGCTTAACCTGTTATCATCACTACCAAAAATAATATCATCAACATAAACTTCAATTAACAAAATATTACCTTGACTTACCTTGATGTAGAGGTTGCTTTCTGCACTTCCTTTTATAAACCCTGCTTGTTATAGATATTTATCCTGTCTAGAGTACCATGCTCTAGGAGCTTGTTTTAGACCATAGTCTGCATTCATTAATTTGCACACATAGTCTGCATTCTCTGACAACTGAAATCTTTTAGGTTGTTTAATGTAGACTTCTTCTTCAAGTCCCCCATTCAAAAAAGATGATTTTACGTCCATCTGATACTCTTTAACATTTTTGGAGCGTGCATAAGCTAAAGGCAATCAGATTGCTTCCATTCTAGAAATTGGGGAAAATGTCTCTTCAAAGTCGACTCCTTCAACCTGTGCATATCCTTTACAAACCAATATAGCTTTGTTCCTTGTAACCTGTCCATCTTCGTTCAATTTATTCCTGTATATCCACTTTGTGTCGATCACATTCTTATCCTTTGGTCTTGGAACCAATTCCCAAGTGTCAATTTTCTCTATTTGATCCAATTCTTCATCCATGCCCTTGTTCCAAAATTCATCTTGGTTGGCCTCTTCAAAATAGGTTAGTTAAATCATATATGTGAGTGCTAGGTGTGTTTGTTCTGGTGAATAGATTCTTCTTCTAGTCTCAACTCTTGTGTCTTTGTTTTCGATAATCTGATCTAAAGGATGATTCTTCTGTACTTGTTTTCTAGGTGTCTTTGGAGGCACTTGCTGAACTTTCTCTTATGCTTCTATCAGATTCTCTTCATCTTCCTCTTCTACTTCATTCTCATCTTCTACTTCTTCTTCGAAGAGTTGTTCCATTAATTAATTTTCTTCTTCTTTTGATTATGGTCTGCCTGTTTCATCAATTGTTACGTTGATGCTTTCTACAACTTTGTTCAATCTCAGATTGCAACACGTGTATGTTTTCCTTGTACTTGAGTAACCAACAAGTACTCATTTGTCCACATGAAAGTCAAACTTTCTCATTTTTCCATTTTCTCTTTTGATGTAGCATTTGCTTCCAAAAACTCTAAAGTGCTTCACGTTTTCTAGTCTTCCTTTCCATAGCTCGTAGGGAGTTTTGTCAGTGTTGTTTCTGAGAATTACTCTATTTTGAATGTGAATTGTTGTATTCACTGCTTGTGTACAAAATATATCTGTCAATTTGGAATCCATTAGCATTGTTTGAGTCATTTCTTGTACTATCATATTCTTTCTTTCAACAACTCCATTCTGTTGAGGTGTCCTAGCAATGGAGAATTGTCTTTTTATTTCATGATTGTTGTAGTAGTCCGTAAATTCCTTTGAAGTGAACTCTACTCCATTATTAGATATCAAGCATTTGATTTTTGAATCCATTTCATTTTGAACCATTCCCTTGTAGACCTTGAAGTTTTCAAAAACTTCTGACTTATTCTTGAGAAAGCAAACTGCAGTCATTCTTTTATAATCAACAACTAATAACATAAAGTATTTCTCACCTTTTAAACCCTTTGTTGTAGTTGGTCCAACTAGATCAGTATACACAATTTCCAGTGGTCTTTTCGTTGAATATTCTTTTTATTTAAACTTGGTCTTTGTTTTATTTCCTTGTTGACAATGCTTTCATAAAGTGTTGGTTGGTTTCATGATCTTGGGCATTTCTCTGAATTCTTCTCTTTTGCTGAATTTGACAAGGTTATCAAAATATATGTGACCCATTCTTTTGTTCCATAACCAACTTTAATCTTCCCTTCCTAGACAACACTTTTCATTTTCAATTTCACTTAACACATATATGTTTCTTGAAGTTCTCGTAGGTGTAGTAATCAATTTTCCTGAACCTTCTTTTCTTATCTCACACTTTTGTGAATCTAAAGTAACTTTATGACCTCGGTCACACATTTGACTCACACTTAAAAGATTATGTTTCATATCTTCTACTAGTAGAACATTTTTTGCCTTTGTATTCTTGTTCCCAATTCTGACAATACCTCCAAAACTTATGTGTGCTCACTGGCTTCACCAATGCATCTATGGCATTATGAAAAGTGCCAAACTTCTCTAGTATATCCTTTCCAACCTCTACCATGTCTCGAAAAAAATATTATTGGATATCAATATGTTTTATCTTTGCATGAAAGGGATGTGTTCTTTTCCAAATAGATGACACGTTGACTATCACATTTAATTGTAATAGCTCTCTAACTTATCCCCACATCTAAACACAGTTTCATAGGCTAAATATCCTCCTTACACATATTAGTAGCTTCCATATACTATGCCTCTATAATGGACAAAGTGACAACAACTTGTCTCTCGCTCATCCAACTCAATACTCCACCAAGAAGTTGAAACACATATCCATTGGTAGATATCCTCATATCTACATCCCTTGC